>JAZGTI010003346.1:0-22878 GCA_036877585.1 Botia kubotai
GTGTGTGTGTGCGCGTGTGTGTTTATGTGGGTGATCAGGCATTATTTGTTTATATTTATACGGTCGGTTGGTGGCACAACATGTACCTGTCAAAGCTTGACAAACAGGAAATTAAAGCAGGCAGGCCTAAAGAGGTGGCAGCATATTTGTGTAGTGTTTTCTCATCATTTACAGTAATATAACAAATCACACACAATAAAATCCTGTCCAATCCTGTCACACTTTATCAGCGTGTGGCTATCCAGTGTGTGTGTGTGTGTGCGTGTGTGTGCATGTGTGTGTGTGTGTGTGCACGCGTGTGTGCAGAGCAAACAATATTGGCTCTCTTTTAAGAGGTACAGCAAGCGTGGATGTCTCTCTGTCTCTCTCTCTGGTTTTATATTTCGGTTACAGGGGGCGCCCCGGAGCAGGCCTACCTCTCACTTCAGCCTGCAGGCTTTCTATTTGCCTAGCCTTTGTGATGAAAAGCAAATCCGTCCCTGTTCATTTCCCATCCGTGCTTGTTTTAAAAGAGAGCAGCTAGCCGCGTCTGATGCAATATTTACGTTTATTTGAGATCTTTCTTGCTCAGATCCTTATCTCTGTTTGAGAAAGGTGGATGTTGTTTGTTTCGTGCCTGAATTGCAGGAGACCAAGGGGTGTATTTGTCAATTAACACACATGCGTGATCCTGCGGGGACCTGTTTGTATGTAACATCTGTTTTATGGCACTTTCTAAAGCAATCATCACCGTTACTGTTGTTCGTACGGCGTTTTAAAGCTGTTTTTTTAAACTAGTTCATTATTAAAAGTGTAAACCACTCACAACATTCTAGCATCACGCTTCAAATTTTATACAGTGCCCCACACGTTTGTCTTTGCTTTCAGGAAATGTAAACATCTACTTTTCCACGAGCGTTCATATCAGATCAGTAACACGTCTTCTAGTCTAAGAGAATGTTTGTTGCGAATACGACACTGAAAGAGCCTCGGGGACAACATACAGCAGCCGTGACCTTTAGGTTCCCTGTGAATTTGTCAGGATTGAGATGAAGTCAGAAAGATCAAGTTAAACAGCCTCTCTCATCAGGCGGCCAGTTTCACCGTCCGGACCGTTGGTACATAGAGAGAGAGGGAGAGAGAGAGCAGGCCAGCCTGTGCAGACAAAGACAAAATTAAGATTCAAATTTATTAATGTATACAGAGAGCATGGCTAACCTGTCACTCAGATCAAAGCAGAGAAAGCATGTGTGTTATTTCTGTCATTCATCCTCATGTTCTGTCTTTTATTGTGGCTCTGTTTCCAGTGGCATACTTCATACTGTGCAGTATATACTCTGTTTAGTGCTTACGTAACTTTTTATAATTGTATGTGAAACAGTACACAGTATGCAACAGTTTTAACAGTTTGCTGCATTGTCCTCATGTGCTTATTATCTCATGTGTAATCTGTCTGGTTATTTTGGTACATGTTTATTTTCTGATTAATTGAAAACATTCATTTTGTAAAATATTTTTTTAAATATTCCATGCAATTTCTATATAGTATATACTGCAGAAATAGTATGGTAGTATGGAGTAGTATGCTGTTCTACACGCAGCCTGTATCCATCCTTGTCTTTTATCGGATAACTCTTTAGCACCTTATAATATCATACTTATATCATCAGATGTGATCTATAGATCAAAGTCAACATCCTTTTGCTTTTTTTATTCTAAACTCAGTTTGTCATTCTGTTTTATGATCAGTTCACCATCATTCACTTAAGACTTTGAAGATTTAGTTGTTTGCTCATCATTTGAACACGCAGTGCTTTGTTGTCTAAAGCGAAAACTTGAAATTGTTGTGTGATAAATGTTAATTACTGAGAACGTTGTGTACAGACTTCTTCACAGTACGGACTGTGTTTTCTACATAATTTTACAAGGAGCTTTAAAGGTAGGCTAGGCAGTGTCAGCGAGGCTAGCCATAGCAAGCTAGCTTTGAGAGCACAAGATCCCACCCTCACTTCAGAGCGCTCCAAAGCCACGCCTCCTCCAATAGTGCGCGGAGGCGCGCAAATACATAGTTTGACAGGCAAATAGAATATCCTGTTATTGCATTCAGACTGAATGCAATGATTGGATAAACATATTATGGTCCTGCACTTTACACAGAAGATATGTATTTATATGAATATATTAAGACCACTTTATGATTGCTATCAGGATGTGAAGAGACTTTCAACCAGCGTAACACAAAATGTTTCTGCTAAAGAATCACCTGTCCTGCCTTCTATAAAGACTGAAAGAAGAAAAAAGACAAATCTATATTAATACGACACACAACACAGAACGCTCGAAACATCTGGTGCCGTGACAGCCAGGAGCAGAGGCTAAACACACTCGACTGCTCAAAAACAGGCGAGTAAATCAGCAACAAAATGACACGTGTAATTAAGAGTCCGTGCCACTTTACCACTTCACACCTACAGCAGCGAGAGAGAGAGAGAGAGAGAGAGAGAGTCAACAAGAGAAAGAGAGAGAGGACGATCGAGAGAGTGCAACTCCCTCCTTGCTAATTACGGTTATCACTGAAACGGTAGGGCTTGAGTCATTAGTTCCATGTGCATTTAATTAGAGGCAGTCTGAAATTGGATTTAACTTATTACTTTTTCATGGATCGCTTTCTTGTCATCACTTCAAATTGGATTGCAGCCCCAGGTAACTAATTATGCCCGCCACAGGATCAGGAGTGGAGAAATAGGTAATTAGGAACAACACTTGTGGACCTTCCGCGATAGTCCAACCTCTCACAGAATGCAGGAAAATGAAACAAGACACAAAAAGAATGAGGATTATTTGCAGCAGAGCTGTGAAAGCAGGTGTGGCTGACTGTGTGCTGCCGCAAGGCATGATGGGAAGGGAGTTGCCTCCTACAGAGGATTACTGCTGGGTTGACGATGTTATTTTGACATGATTTTTGCTGTTGGCGTGATGCCCGTACCAGGCACGTTGCATTTTAGTTGATTGTTACGCGGTTTAAATGTCATTTATCCTCGCGTACCCTGTGAACTTTTGCTGTTTAAAGGCCGTCTGAGTGAAAACTTTTGCCGTTTGCCCCCGAGTCGTCGAGAAGACGGAGAAACAAACGCGCATCAGTTGGCGGCTTAGAAAAGAGAATCTGTTTGTTTCTTTAGTCAGTGTTGATGTTTGTTGGGATTAGCTGGTGTGTTCGCTTATTTTTGGTGGAAGGGACTTGGTGCTTTCCAAACATGTGCAAGTCATCTGCAGGAGTTTGTCATTGTACCAAAACACTTGTAAATGACAGAGAGATTTCTGCTTTGTTTTTGCTGCTCGCTGGAGAACACCATCATAACTGTTGCTCATATGCACAGTGAACGATAAAACAGGCGGAACATTTCCACCAAAAGCAGAATATCAGAGACCTGAGGGTGGTCTGTTTTAACTTGGACCACAAGGCGACCGCAACTCAAGCTGCATCTCAAAACACCTTAGCAACCACAAATAAATGCATAACAAATTCTTAGAACACGTTAGCAACTGCATAGCAACACCCTGGGTTTGTTGTGACAACTTTTGCACAGGCAAGCGCAACCACATTTTCATCGTGTAGAAATCTGAAAAAAAGAGATAATTTGGAGAGATTTTCTGTTAGCTACATGCTGTCTGTGGTGAGCTGGAAGCTGAAATGCTTGTTTTCTCAGTCACAGATTGTCATGTCTCTGAAAATGGCGGTTTTCAGTGTTTCAATGATGTCACAGGAAGTAATCAGTGGAGCTGTTTTGCAGAATCGTTCTCTTTCTGTTTCTCTCCGTCTTTCTTTCATTATCGCGCGCAGTCACTCGGAGGGCAAGTTGAGGTCAAGCGATAATGTCCTCTTACTTCAACAGACGATGAAGACGATGCCCCCTTCCTCACACACACACACACACTCATCTTCACAGAGTGTTACGTGACACAGTACAGAAGTCATGCTTTGGCTCTCTTTCTCTAATGCTCTCTTTCTTCTTTTTTTCTGAACTACTGTTTTTTTGGAGGCCCATGGCATTGTCCTGACACATGTACACCACAGTGCAACAATCTGTAAGTCATTAGTGGTGCGGTGTGCTGGGGCTCGCTGGAGCAAAGCCAGAGCTTTTAGGCTCTCTTTCAGACAAACCCAGCACAGCCCAGAGCCCAGCCCAGCCAAGAGCTGCCCGACGCAGGCGGTGGTGTCTGCGTCACCCCCTGCCCAGCTCTGGAGGTGACAGGGAGGCTTTTCGCAGGCTCATTTGGCAAGAAGCCCAAACCGAAAGCCCAGCGGCTGTGATAATGCTGGAGGGCCACATCAGTGCACTGTGATGTGTTGTTTATTGTGCAGAAAAATGTGCCCTTTGCATTTTACACTAATGCAGTTGTTTGATACAGGATACCAAACAAAGATCCAAAATAGAATGTGCATTAAAATTGGTATTTGTGTTCGTGTGTTTTACGTGCATTTAAAAATGCTACGTGGCTTCAAACTCTGACCTCATAATCATTTGCCTTTTTTTCCTTCTGTCGGCCTTTAATAGGAGCTGTCAGCATATTTCCCATTCCTTCATCTGCAGCCATATCCACAAACCGTTCGCATTCCCCTCAAACGTTTGTTTTTATTTCTGCTCATATTGTAAGAATGCATCATGGGTAATGTGTATATGAGAAACAGGTTTGGATGATGTTGTCATGATGAGGTCATCACACTTTTTTCCAGACCGTCTGGCCCAGCCAGTGAGTAACATCCAACCATCAGATTGTTGTCGTGTCATCTCCGAGCAGAGGCCTCTCTTAAAGCTACAGCACCATTTTCATGACCTTCTCCTCTAGTGGCGTTTCTCTTCTGCCCGCCGAAGCCGCCACCCCCCTCGTGTCTCCTCCCCTTTCTCCCCTTGTCCCTCAAATCTTTTTGGTCATTTTCTTGCACTGGTACGCTGACGTGCGATCCTACGGATGCATGCGTCCTGCGGGGAGTACAGATGGATGTATATAGACTGTATTTCAGACTCAAAGACAACAGCAGCTAGATGAGATGTTTGGTGAAGGTTCTTGTGTAAAGCCACATCTGACGGGCTGTGGGTTTACTGGAGAACTGACAGTCGTCAGCGGTTAGCATGACATGCTTGGGACAGGAATATTGGCTACTCTGATCAGCATGTGTGTATGTTTGGCTGTTTTTAGTAGCTTAACTATTAAAACAGCATCTTTGTGTATCTGTCTCGATTACTCACTCAGTCTTCTCTGAGCTTATGTATTTAAACTGACAGTAAGAGTAGACAAAACACACATGGTGTTGGTTTATATTTGTTACAGATGTTAAAGTCATACCCCGCTGTGGCCTAGCACAGCTTTGTTTGTGAAGGTCGACTGAGTTTGGGAAAGCAAAGACGTTCACTTGACGTTGAGATGCGTTTGGCGGACACTCGTTTCATTTGTGACTCTGCTGTTTTATTTTGGTTTATTACTTGTTAGATTTAATATATTCATACATCTCTGACTTTCATATTTGTGTATTTTAAAAATATGTGTGCATTGTAAAAAAGCAGTTTCGCTTTTATTTTTATTAATTGTGTTAATATTATCATCATATTTCAGAATATACAGTTGTATTATTTATTAAGTTATTTATTATTTTTGTATAGTTCATACCTCTGATAGCATTGCTTTTGTAAATACGACGGTAATTAAAATTTAATAATAAAAATATTCTATAAAAATAAGAAAAAATATTTAAAATACAATAAAACATCGTTGAATTCACGGACAAGACACATGTATTATTTATATTTGTTTTCCTAAACAGGACGGTTGTTTTCAACCAGTTCACTGTTTAAAAATGGTCATTTTTTTTCCTTTTCTCTGCCTAAAATGTTTTGATGTCGCCTCCAAAAATAGCACCTGACTCAGAAAAGGACTCTGAAACAATCACATAAAGAAAACAACATTTCCCCACCCACTGCATTTATGTTGCACACCACTGACAGAAGCTCGTGTTTTGACTGAGCTGGAGGCAGCGGCAAAACACAGAACTGCAGAAATATGTTTAACTTTCCTGCAAAGGACACTGTAACTCAGACGCGATCTAGCCCATATTTAGCAGCCTCGTGAATCAAAGCACAAATTGCTAAATGCACGTTTAATTGTTTCCTCGTTTGATCTTGCTGGTGATAATTTTGTTACTGAAGTCAAATATCATCATCACACAAGAACTGTACTGAAACTCTTCTGCTGCTGTGTAGTCACAGGTCAGAAATGACTGTTTGTTCTCAGCTCATTCATTAATAGACATGACATTCAAGTTGTATGTGTGTGTGTGTGTATGTGTGTGTGTGTGTGTTTGGTCGTTCAAATGAAGGTTGTTGCCCGTAGCACCAGCTGTTTGCTGCTAACAATCACACCTGCTCCGATAAAAACCTGTTTAAGTAAACAGCCGATTGCGTTTAGTCACAGCACAGCGTTACAAACGAGCTCATGTAGTCCTGTGCAGAGGTCTCTGTCTCTTTGAGGGAAGGTGCTGAGGATGTCTTTGTCATGATAGTACAACTGAAACTCATCATGTCTGTAGTGCTGTTGATTTGGCGATGAGTCTTCGGGGTTTATATGACTGTGCAGTTTGTCATTGCATTTGTATGCTAAACCGTGTTACCAGCAAACGCTTATCTGGGATCAGCCCGATGTCGCCGTGACAGTAATACAGGGAACCGCAGAGCTGATCTGAGATGAAATGGCTGATTGTTTGTGTGTCAGTCGTGAAAAGGAGACAACCTGCGCTTTCCAATTTTCGGTAACAAGATGTAAATGAATAGTGTTGCTTCTGTGACTCAGAAAGTGATCGATTGAATAAACAGCAAGATCTATTAGACTGCTTGGATAGAAAGAGTATGGGTAATTATGGCGTACAGGCCTGAACGCAGCACACACAGAGAGAAAGAGAGAGAGAGAGAGAGAGAGAGAGAGACGAGTAGGAGGCTTGAACTGTATGTCTGCTAAATTTATCATGAGCCCTTTGGGAACACTGAAATGAGAACAGTGGCCTATTACTGCTAAGAAGGTGTTTTATTGAGAATATGCCGACATTCTGCCCAGGGGAACAGCCATTGGAGAGGGGGTACGGCCAAACGTGTGTGTGTGTGTGTGTTCATATACATGTGTGATGTGTGATGTGTGTGTACATGCAGGACTGCCTGCCTTTTTGTCCTTGCTTGAGTGTGTGTTCAAGCATGTGTGTGTGTGTTTGTCAGGAAACAATGGAGTGCTCTTTTCTATATGTAGTTATTCACTAAGGTGCTGCTTGTATAGAATTTGCCACTTTTAACACTGCAGTGTCTTACATATAGTTATACATATAGTTGCTTATTTCTAACAAACCATTTCTAATGGTTTATAATGGACTACAGAAAATGCTTTTACACACAAAACTTTTTACGTGTCCCACAGGTACTAAGAATTTTGGACATGTGACCATGTAGAAAAAAATTATATTCTTGGTACCTTGGAGCACGTAAGCTACCATTAATATGATAATCGTTGCATTGCCATCTCTGCACCTCAGTGCTTGGATGTATTTATTTAATTCTATTTAGTTTTTTTATTTTACTTCGACTTTTAATGCCTACAGTTTTGTTTTTTTGTTTTTTTTATTAAAAAAAACAGTATGTTTGGATTAATTTTGCTTCAATATGGATTAATTACTTCAATATATATTTGTGTCATAAATTCAGTATCAATGCAGCTATTTAAAATTTTAAATTAATTTCTTTTATCCATTGTTTTCCATTTTCTGATATCAATATGTGCACACTTGTTGTCATAGTGTAACTGTAAAACTGCAAACACACACACACACACATATATATATATATAATTATATATATACTAATGTTTTAATATTAATATTTGTTGAATCTGCCTCTGTTTAGGAAGGTGTAATATAATGTGTGCCAGTAGGGGGCGAAGCCACTTCTCTGTGTTTTTCTCATTGTAAATGAAAGCGCGTGAGAAGGTGATGATGTTTTAATCGCTCGCTAGTTTTAAGCACCTCCAATAACGCGTTTGGAGCAGAAGCGGAGACGCGGCGTGTGTTATTTCATGTAGTGGATGTTGGACTGAAGGTAGATTGTGTATTTCACCCACACACACAGTCAGTCCGTGAATCGACACAGCGTTTCCACTTCATAAGTTTAAATTCACAATTGACACGTTTAAAACTAATTAAATGTAAAAGATCACTATAAATTACTAAAGGATTACCGTAAAAAAATTACTGCAGTATTTTACATATTTTAAATATGTAAAATCAATGTAAAATGCATCATATAAATGCATTATAAATAAAGATAGACAAATGAAGAAGATTTCGTGGTGATGTTTCAGGGTTGCTTCAAGCTGCGCGTTGTTACCCTAAACGCCTTCACTTTAAAGATCACAATAACTTTCAGGATCTCTCGGTTTCTTTCTGCCTGTTTGTTATCTGTTGTTTAATTAAAGGCTTTTTCGGGCGTTCATTGTTTCGCAAGCCCGGACAAAACCCCTGCCGGGGTCAGGGGGTTAACAGCCGCTTTTTTGTTTTGTTTAGCTCCTTTTTGTTCTCTCTCTCTCTCTCTCTCTCTCTCTTTCATGGGGTCCCGCACAATGGCTTTGCTTCACCTGCCCCCCAAACACATGCATGCACGCACACACACACACACACTCGGGCGCGCGTCCGTGCGCACGGCCCGCGGCGGCCCCTGCCGCTGCTTGTGTCCCCGCAGGAATTGATTATGTTTAGAGGGCTGCTTGTGATTGGTGGAGACAGGGCGTGGTTGATTGGATAGTTTTGTATCTTGTCAGCTAGGGAGCAACCGCGCGCGTGCAATCCGTCCACATCCCCGGGAAAAAGGCTCGAGACGCGGCGGCACGCGCACACGCTCGCTGTAAACGCCTCTCTCTCTCCGTGTCTCTCTCGCTTGCTCTCTCTCTCTCTCTCTCTCTCTCTCGGTCTCCGGCTCCGCTCCGCGACTCCCGTCTTCTCGTCTTCCGCGATTCTCCGAACGGCCCAGATTCACTCTGTTTACCCTGCCAGCCAAATGGAGTTTGTCAGGTTTGTCAGTTTCATTGATTCGGTAATTTTGTCCCGCGACGGAGCTTTTCATGTCGCCGTAGAAAAGTTTAACAGCGTAACGGGGGGCAGTTTGTGTCGGTTTGTGTCGTTCTGTCGGTAAACACTAACGGATGCGATTACGAGCTGATGTTTGGATGATCTCTTTGAGGCTTTGAGTTTAATGTTGTGTCGTGTTGTATATCGAGGTTGTCAGATATGGTTTTGCTGCGTTTCTGGATGAAGTTTTCAGTTTTATTGAGTGTTGTTTATCATAAGTCTTATTTTATTTTAACAATGCTTTAAACTTTTTTAGTTTTTTTAACCGTTTTGTTTTTTGCACATGCTGTGTAATTTTTGGCTTTTTAAAATTCTTTCTCTGGCTGTATGGTTTTATTTTATATAGCATTCTTTAAAAAGCCAAACGTGGTCTAATAACTGATTATTGTTGTGTGTGTGTTTGTGTTAGGACTTCTTTTCACACTTCTATTTGACACTTGTATTGTGGCCCTTTTAGTGTGTGTGTGTGTGTGTGTGTGTGCAGATAAGTGTGACCGTGTACATGCAGTAGTGTGAATACTATTGCAAAGTTTTTACACTTATGCACGATCTACACCACACAGGCGTATATGACTTCCATTTAAACAGTTATTTTCTTCTGCTTCTGTTAGAAAACTATTTGATACAATATAATAGTTATATTAAATAGTATGTGTTATTAAAAGCGAATGTGCAGCCATGATTCCATTGATGATGTCATTGATGAAAGTGATGTTTGATGCGATGCACGTTTCTGAGAATCAAGTCAGTTGTTGTCGTTGTTTAGCCTTCGTGGGCTTAAGTTAAAGGGTGTTGGGAGAGATCGGCGGAAAGGTAAAGAGAAAAAGTTGAGGCTAAACACGGAGCCTCGCTGAGGGTAATGCTGCACAGCTGTGACCACCGGGCCCCTGCGTTTAGGGAGAGAGAGAGCGGGTGAGAGCTGATTGGTCTGACAGTTTGTAATCAGAGTTGATTTATTGTTCATTAGTAGTGCATTAGGGTCCGCTCTGACTGGGGCTGAAATGCATTTATGTTGTGCCCCGACAGGCCGCGAGCCTGCCAACACCTGTCATTCCTACCGCTCAACTTAAGCAAGCGCGCATTAGCAGCGAGGGTGCGAGAACGTTCACGCATGCGAGAGTATTCACATGTGTGTGTGTTCGTGTGAGATTTGTTGCTTTAAAGAAAAGAAAAGTATGTGCAAGTGCTTGTATGTTGAATAGATGTTTCCCAGAGGAAAGTGATGGTCATTAAAATGAAGATGGAAAAAGGAAAAAAGTGTGTGTGTGTGTGTGTGCGCGCGTGCCTATACATCTATCTTTGTGAGAACCAGTGTGACCAGTTAGACCATCAGAGTTAGGACAAAGAGAGTAAAGTGAGTGACTTTCTGAGTGCTGTTTGAGGGTTAAGACCTGGTTTTAGGGGTAAGGTTAAAATTAGGTTACACTAGTTAGGTTTAAGTCTCGGGGTTAGGCAGTTAGTTGTGATGGTTAGGGTAAGTGGCTGAAGATTGTATTGTATTGTGTCGATAAATGTCCTCACAAAGATAGGTGTCTGTACAAACAAGTGTGTGTGTGTGTGTGTGTGTGGTTATCTGGTTGATCGTTTCAATGACCTATTTCACAGCCCTCTTGCCTTACGTTATGCAGTCAGGATGGAGAATACTTGGACGATGACACACAACATCGCCAGCTGTTCATTTCTGTTGTGTTACTCCGTTTTCCCACAGAGGAAATATGTAATGCAAACTTTAGCTTTTGTTTTATCCGCCTTTAAGATGCATTTTGTCTTTTTCCACTACGAAATTCCCGCAAAGAACAGCAGGTGAGAGTCCTCTCAGGAAACGCTGGTGAGGAATGACTCGAGAGACAATTTTATGATATGCAGCAAAAAAAAAGGTTGCTGCTTTCGTGGCTCACACATCTGTGGTGTCGACAGCGTACATGAACTTTCAAAACAAATTTAAACGTTGAACGGTGTTCATTCAGATGCGGTAATTGTGAAAATTGTGATTTTTTTTTTTGTTATCTTCATTATCAAAATACGTAAAGACTAATTTGGACTTTGCCAATATTATTATTTAATTACTGTTGTTAAAGATTAAGTCTTTAATTTTAACTTTATTTTATTTTATGCTTTATTCAAGTTTTATTAACAAACAGCAGTAAAGACAAATTCACTGCAGGCTACTTTTATTAGCTTCTGTCAGATAAAGACGCCGCGTCCCTGCTTTAAATATGAATTGACCCTGACAGACGCGTGTCGTACAAAGACCAACAGCACAACACAACTGATCAGAACACATCGCAGTTTACTGAAGCCTTCATGGAAACACGGATTAGCGTTGTCATCTTTCGGGAACGGCAACCTCTCCCATGCGAGGATGTGACGGCCATTGTCTCGAGTAAATTCTCAATTTGAGAGGGATTTGTGAGACTGTGATCTTAATTAAATCTCCGCCGACTCCAATAACGCATCTGAAGGCATGCGCGACGTTGCGTAACCTCGCTGAGCTGGTAAACCATAAATCATATCAGTAGATGAGTAGAGAGAGAGAGAGAGAGAGAGAGAGGGGAACAGAGAGGGGTGTTAGGGTTTATTGGAAAGGTGTAAAGCGGTCAAAGACAGTTCTTCAGCATCGTTTTGGGTGGCTCATGTCAGGCAGGTTGGTTGTATGTGACCTTGTCGAGTGATTGTGTCTTACTTTGTGTGTGTGTGTGTGTGTGTGTGTGTCTCTCTCTCTCTTGGGGTTGCTCTGAGGTGAGAAATGATTATTGCTTTCAGTTCGGGTTAGAATGGTCTTATTCACGGGATGAGCGCACATAAACGGCACCACAATGTCGTATTTAATGAAGAGAAACAGATTTTCTTTAAGCACAGACTTTGTGAGTTGGGTCATTTATGTGTCTTAATAAATCATAATGGCCTCTAATGTGTATTGATCATCGTAAGTTGTGATTATGAATGTTGATTACTGACAAGCTCATTTGTATGCATGTTGTGTGTACTGTTGATAAAGAACATAAACGCTGCTTTTTAACTACCCACTAATATCTGCTAGTTTATGAGACGATCCATAACAAAAAAATACAAAAAAAAAACAATGTAGATATAGTTATAAAACATATACTGATATAAAGCTTACTGTCTATGTTGGCAAGTAAGAGATAACATATCAAATTGGCCAATGTGTCTGTTATCCCGGCCAAAATCATTCCAACACGCATCACGTCATAAATACAACTTCAGAACTCATAAGTAGACACTTCCCAGGGGTTCTGGAAGGCATATGGGTCAGGACGTTCTTTAACATTCTGCACCCAGAACACACAAACCCCTCGTTAAAACCCAACAGTATTTAATTGTTATATAGCTGAGATAAAAATAATGAATCGCACTCAATTCAGGTGTCAGTTTGTGTACTTAGCCTGTATACTTCTTTTTTTGTGAATGAATCCCACGCAGTCAGAGAGGTATCGAAGCCCGACACATGCCCGTGGCCGTGCAGCGCGCCCGTAACACACCCACCCATCCTTTTGGTGTGATGTGTGTTCTTTTGAGCACCAGTTCAGACGGTCTCAGGGCTATCGGTCTAACCCAGAGTCAGGGCACCTGCAGCGGGGGCTGAGTTAGTGTGGGAAAGGCTGTACTGCGCTCTGTTGAGATTGTTAACACGAATCTCATGCTTTCCTTCACCCTGCTTGTTTGTTTAACGGTGAACCGGGCCAGCTCTGCTCTGAGAACTTGTTTGTTTGTGGTTTGGAAGTTAATTAAAATGCAATCTGGATTTTTGTTTTTACAGTTGCCCTGAATGGGCCGATTCCCCCTGCAGAATCAGCTCGCTAAATGGGCAGAAAATGTGATTCTGATTATCCTGTTTATGTGAACTGTAAACGGCCGTGAGCCTGCCAGAACGGGGAAGAGCGAGATGCGTTATTCCTCATTGAACGACTGCAAGAGAGACAAAGAGATCTACACTGCTGTCCTAGCTTGTAATAGTTTACAAATAATAATGCATTTTTATAAACGCTGTATAAAAAAATAACACAACAATGTGCAATATTTTGAGCATTGCATTTTTAGTTTAAAACAACTTTCTCACTAGAGTTCCCCTTTTTTGATTGTTGATTGATTTGTTTTTGCATTCCAGGAAACACAATTTGAACCGAGTGAACGAAAATGAGTTGCACAAAAATTGGCTATTCAAATTGCGTGGGCGACTAATTACCCCACTCGTGCAGCGTGAAATCCTTATTTCCGCAGTGCGCCACGCATGGATGTTACTTTTGCCAATATCTCTGGACAATGTAAACCACAAGGCTTCAAACAGACGAAAGCTTCTCTGATTTCTCATGGGCTTGTTATTTTGTACTTCTCGATTCTATTTGATGTCCTGACAAAACAAGATGACACCAGGGGAGCAGGCATTAAAATTTGATTTTCCTTTTTCATGCCCTCTTTCTTTCTCTTCCTTTGCAACCTGTTTTCGGTGCGGTCAGTTCAGCGTACGTGACGTTCTGATTGAAGTTGCCCCCCCATAAGCCTTCACTCTTCATCTTAATTGCCCGTCTCTCTCTTTCTCTTCCTCTCTCTCTCTTTTTCACTCTGCATGACATTTTGCTCTTCGAGAAGGACTGCGTTGTTCATTAAGTCAGTATCAGTGTTTCTGAGGTTTGGCAGATGTTTCCTCATTAGAGTTGTATTGCCGATCGTAGTTTCCTGTTTGTCATCACGTAGTGAAGACGGACAGAAATATACGCGATATCCAGCAGCCATTGTTTCTTGGATGTGCCTATAAGCTACATTTGCCACCTTTAAAACACAAATCGTAAAGGCCACATTTTCTTAATGCCTGTGTTTCTGGAAGCTGCGTGATTGTATGTTTATTGTATTGTATAATAAGTGAAATGTATTCATAAAATAATAAATTCTTGGGTTAGCAGTGCCGTGTCATTTTCAAAGCGTTTAAAGGGCTTAAAAACCTTTATGACTCATGTGTGGATTTACATATTTGAGACGCTACAGATGTTTGCATGTGTCGGCATGTGAAAGTTCAGCATACAGTATATGTTGTGTGTGTGTGTGTGTGTGTTTTGGGAGGGGCTGGTGGACACAGGCCTGTGCTAGCACATTGCCTACAGTCACACAGCAGCTGGTAGAGAGTGTGTGTGTGTGTGTGTGTGTGTATTCTTCACCCACACCTGGCCGACACCTCTTCTTAGAAAAATTCATAACCTTCAGCTTTCTCTGGTTTGCCCACTTTTTCCCCCACCCTGCGAACTCTTTCCTTTACAGAGTAAACAAACCTGGTGCCATTCAAAACTGTCCAATCGACGGCTGAAATACGCGTTCCTAAAATTCCTCGTATCCTGTTAGGCCAGATATCTGCCTTATCTCCAAGTGTTTTCATCACAAGACATCTCGAAATATGTATTTGTTCTCTCCCCTCACCTCTTATCAACCGCTGCGACCGTTTACCGCAATTCATAATAATAATTCCATTCCACACACTTCCACAATTACGGCAGTGGAGGCGAGGGAGACGCTCAGTACGGTAAGCGGCGAGATCCCTCACTCCTCTTAAGTGCTGCTGATATAGTGGCCGGGATGATATTTTTCAGCTGAAGTGGTTCTGCTCTGTAGCGGTCCGTCTTAAAGAGATTCCAGCTCATTCACCAGCGGATTAAATGCTAGTAGTTACAATGATCAATAGGTTAAGAGAAGGCCCATCCCTCTCTCCACTAATGACCTCAGTGGTAATGGGCAGTAAAATGTGAGCTGTAATAGCCTTTCCACTGGAGCTGAGGTTTCACAGGAGTGCATACACGCACACACACACACACGCAGGTTCAAGTGAGCGAGGAGGGTGTGAAACTGGTGACGGTGTGTCTGTAAGGTGTGGAAATAAAGCATTTAATTGGCATTGTGATCGCCGGCCTGAATGTTGAAGTGCTTCGCTGTTTGTTGGAAATGTTTTCCATCTTGTTGGTAGTTGTGTGAAACCGAACATCAGAGTCTGTTTTGAATTTAAACAATACGTTACAGAAAATACGAATTTGTGTTGAGATTATATAATGTTATGTTAAGTCTTTTTATCGTCAATTGAAAAGGTTACGAAAGTTTATTTTACATTTGCTTCACACCGAAGATCAGTGTGTCTTTTTACTACGAATTCATTCACAAAATTGATGTGCAGTCCAGCAATTTTGTCTTACTGTAGAGTTCGCTTTAGTTTATCTTTAGAATTGGCATGAATATAAGTCCATGTTTCTCTTTCAAATTTTAATTAAAAATAATAAAATAAAGTCAAATAGACAAATAAAGTCATAATTACAGTTAGCATCTGAAACGACAAATCCGTCTGATTGCCGTGGTAACTGTACGCATGCGTGTGAGTGTTTTAGCTGCTGTTGTCTCCCGCCCACTCGTCTGCCTCTGACCTTCAGAATTGTTCATCAAAATTAGTGGCGCTGGGAAATAAGGACAAGGCTGCATAATGACTGTGAAATGAAGAAATCAAGGGGTGCGGCCTATGCAAATGGCGCTAAGCCATGTGAAAAATGGACCCCATATTAAGACGTAAGGCCAGCGTGTTGAGCCGTGTTAATGAGCGTGCTTATGTGTTCAGCTTTGGCCCGGGCACCACCCAGCTAACAGAACGTTCTCAGAACATTAGCTAATGTTCTCTGAAAGTTTTCTCAGAGTTATCAAAAATGTTCTTGCAGTAATGTTAGTGGAATGTTTTTTTCACTGTATATATCATATATATCAAAAACGTTTCTTGTGATTTGTGAGTGAAACATTTTAAAAATGTTACAGAGTTTAAATGTTTGAATAACTTTATTATAACCAAACAATAATGTTAATACAACATAAAAAAACGGATGTTTTTAATGTTCCTAGAATGTTCAGCGTAATGTTTCTATTACATTGAAGTACTGTTCCTACAAGCTAAACTTGTTAGCTGGGCACCTACTGTATTCTCTTCGGTCTTGTTTGTCATTGGGTTTGCAGCTAATGTACACTAACTCGTGGTTTGATAGCCTTGTCCTCTATTGTATTGGCTGTATATAAAGTGTTCATTAAAGGTGTTTGTTTTTTGTTCCCTTTAAAGTGGGCTGAATTAGGCGGAGTCTGTGTGGAGGGTAGCCCCACCCCCTTACAAAGAGAACAGACTCCGACCTCAATTACGTCCGTCAAGACGTGACAAATCCAAACACGTGTCAGTGGTTCCGACTGAGCCACAATTGGGGTAACCTTGGTGAAGAGAGACTGTCGACCTAATGTCTGGCCAATCAGGAGCAGATGTGAGACACGCATCTGCGATCGCGCACACTCCCGCTAAAACACGCTGGGGATATGTTAACAGTCGCAAACGCTTGCCACTATCATGTCAGCACAGACGTGGTTTGTCAGCCAATGTCACAAAGGAGAGATTTTAATGGTACAGCATGTCAAAGAGAAACACTGGCAGTACACACACACACACACACACATACAGTATATTCACAAAGCATTGTCTCTATTTAAAGATCTCTGTTGACTGTGTGTTTCAGGACCCTCTTGGATCCATCACATCATGTTCTTTCCGGTGTAATACACTCACCCTTTTCATTGAAGCCTGTTTATGTGCCCTTTACTTTGTGTTGTTGTATTTTTGAGAGGAGCGTTTGTTTCTCTACACACACACTGTTTTGACGATTAACAAAGAACAACACACAGTCAATGCATTTGTTTCTCAATGCGCATTTATCGACTCACGGAAATTAATATTCAACTAAGTTTACGTATGCAACAAAACCGAGTTGTGACCCATTTTGCTGAAGTATCGCAGGGTCAGCGCGCTTCTCACGGATAAAGAGGGATGAAAACAATCGTGAAAAAATGAAAATACAATCAAAACATGGACAGCACTTCAGAATCATGGCCAGCGGCCTTGTTGCAAGAGTGGCGTGTTTGATGATGGAGTTTGAACGTTGACAGTCTGCGGTTGTTTGAGCGCGTTTGTGGTTTTCCTTTTGTTTCTGTCAGTCTTCCATCAGTCACGCAGTTTTGGCTTCTCGTATCACTGGTTCTGAAAGCTCCTCAGGTGATGTTTGAAAAACACATCAGATCATGGTGACAGGCCTGCGAGAAGAAGCGCATGTTTGCCCGGTCCGACGCAACTGCGAGGTTGCAGGATGAGTCTTGTGGAATTCTCGTGGACGTTTGCTGTTGCCTTCATCCATCTTTCCTTCTGTGTGTGTGTTTGTGTGTAGGTTCCAGTTTCCATGGCTATGATGACACCACAGGTCATAACTCCTCAGCAAATGCAGCAGATCCTACAGCACCAGGTTCTGAGCCCCCAGCAGCTCCAGCTATTACTGCAGCAACAGCAAGCACTGATGTTACAGCAGGTAATTCATCTCCTGCGTTCTGTTCCGACGTCTGAAACCTTCAACAAACATACATTTCACACTGTAATCAACTAGAAGCAGCAGGCGCAATATTACAGAATTCAGGTGTGTATTGATGATGTTTTACGAAGACTTTAAATGCAGCTCATCTTAAAGCTAGAACTGTACCCAGCTAACAATATTAGGCTATAAGACTGCTTCCCTAATGTTTCTATTAACATTACAGCACCATTAAAAATGTTATTTTTACATTAAAAAAGTCCATTAAATTTAAAACTTACATGTATTAACATTTAAAACATTCCACCAACAATTTAAGAATAACCTTTTTGAGATATGATATATAACGTTAAAAAATTATTATACCAACATTTACATTTTATCCAAAGTCCAATCTAATCAACTTAGTGATTTCAAGCTATACTTTTGATCGGTTTGTGTGTTCCCTGGAAATCGAACCCACAGCCTCGTGTGCTGCTAGCACAATGCTGTGCCAATGGAGCTACAGGAATTACACACAGAGAAACGAATGTAGCACAATATTACGTCATCTACTTCCCCGTTCTCTTTTAATCTACAGTACATTCTTGCTTTTCAACTGTTGCTCAACGTATATAACAAACAACGTCAACGTGTCACACGCACATTACAGAAATCTCACACATCTAATGAAGCAGAATGTGAGATTTCACAGGAAGTCTGACACATGACTAAACATACGGCTAGAATTCCTATACAGTATATACGACTGTACTCTCTTCCTGATTGTCAGGAAACGTCATTTTTCCATCGTTAAAATTCTCAGGCCGTTTCAGTAAGCGTTTTGAACACTTCTGTTTCCCAATAGTTTTTTTTTTTGAAGGGTCACAAAGAGGGCATCAAATGGTCCCAGGTCTAGATTGTTTTTGGTGCGGAAAAGTGTAACGTTTCACATGCTTTAATGTTATGAAAATCTAGCGCGTCCCCTTTAATTTATTCATGTGTGACTTTGTAGCAGCAGCTCCAGGAGTTCTATAAGAAACAGCAGGAGCAGCTTCACCTTCAACTCATCCAGCAGCAGCATGGAAGCAAACAGCAGAGTAAAGAGGTAATGCTGACCGCATCACTTTACACACACGCACACACGTGCACGTCCACCAGCTGTTTCCCACCAGCACGCATACAAATCATTCCTGCCCCTCCGTGTGTCTCAATTTGAGTTTCGACAGTGGGAAAAGCTTGCAGAGTTGTTTCCTGCTCTTGTATGTTCTAAAACCGGGTTCTAACCAAGTGACAGGCAATAAAAATTCCCCCGTGAGACTTCATTCCAACCAGTTCTGACTGCGACAAACAAGAATGCGTTTCATGGATCGCTTGCTTTCTGTTTTTCTGTCTTTGAAGTTTTTCATCGAAATTGATTAGCTCCGCCTCTAAATGATCTTGCTTTGTCAGCTGATGTTGCCAGTCTCTCTTATCTGTCATTTCCTCCACTTCAACCACCTGTTATATAGAGTCCACCTTTAATGATGTAACATTCCCAAATTGACTTTAAATATCAAAAGCGATCTGATTGTCATGAGATTAGCTCAGCATTTTAAGTGTGAAACTTTTTATCTCATGCCTGGTTAGAAGATTCTATTAGTTATAGAGTTAGTGTATATATATATATAGAGAGAGAGAGAGAGAGAGACACACACACACACAAATATACACATGGGGTTTATTTTAACACAGTTGTAGTTAATATGAAAGTTTTTCTCTGCTTTTCTCACTTCTGCCCACTGTAATGACATCCGGATAAGCGAGGCTTCGGACAAAGGCTGCGATTATTGTTTGGCCAAAGACTTTCAGAGTTTCACTATTTAGTTTCCCCTCAGAGATCATCCTTCTGTTACAGGGGAGAGAGAGCGCGTATAAATTAAGACAAATGTTAAAAAACACACACGCACGCTCGTACAGGCTCGCAGGCTCACTTCAAAGTCCCCAGACTCACTAATTAATAAACTGAAGGCTTCAGTTTGGACAAGTTGTGGTGCGTTGGCTCCATAAATCAATGCGGGTAGACTGATTCCCTGGCTTTTGACAGAGGCTGTCACACTCTCTCTCTCTCTCTCTCTCTCGTGTCAGAAGGACACATGAAGGAAAGGGACTCAAGAACAGGGCATTGAAAAGAGGGTTTTACCGCTAGAAGAAGAAACGGTTGATCAGAAAGGAGCGTGACGAACAGTGGAATAAATACATCGTTTTAAAGAGTATTATGTATGATCACAGGAATTTGACGCAGCTCTCGAGAGGCTCTCCTCCGTCTGCCCGTGTTTTTCTCTCTCTCCTTCCCTCTCCCCTCCTTCGTCTTTCTCGCACAACCATCAAAAGACAGCACGCGAATTCTAGCAGCGACTCCCCCCACGGGGGTCAGACAATAACCTCCTGCTGCTGCTTTGTGCCTCTTTTATTTAAAAGACAACAAAATTTCTGAGGTTTTCAAAGATTTTTAACTTTGGAGTGGAGATGAGGCAAGAAAGGGGCCTGCCAGTGTCAGTCTGGATCATGTTGTCATCTGCTCTGTTCTCGCCTCTTTCGCGTGCCACTGCGAGTTAACCTCGCGATCACCACGTCATCAGAACGCTAGGTGAACGTTTGTGAGCAGAAAAGCGGTCTGTCACAGTGCTTGAATGAAATGTATGTTTGTAACAGTTAAATTAACAATTAAATACAACATCAGAATAGTCCCTGTTTATTTTTATGTACATTTTAAATAATTCATCAGTTCAGTTTTTTTTTAATCAAAATGTAATAACTGATATAAATAACTTTTCTGCTGATGCTAGAATGGCTTTCAGGTGGGGAACAATAATGTTAATTTATAATATCGTAGCTCTTTTTATACAGCCACACATTATGTTCTGCTGTATATGGATCTTAATCTGGGTAGGTGCCCAGATTATTCTTTTCAGATGTAAAAGCTAATAGGTTGTGCTGTGTTGTACCGTGTTGTCGATCGTAAGCTGATCCAACATTGAAAAAAACATGCCTACAAAAAATTCCTGTTGACAGAGACTCTAAAAAAACGTGTGTTGTGAATATTGGATTTGACATACGACCCCTAAAGACCTTGAGGGACCTTATTCTGTATCATTCGGAAATGTCACATTATGAAAGTACCTTGTGAGTACTGTTTTCTGTTAACTTCAATATTTGTCCTCAATGCTCGTCCCTTTCTAGGTTTTGGCAGGAAATTGATCGTAAGGATTGGCTTCATTTTTCGTTTGGCGTCATGATGTGATCGTAGGATAGAATAATTCCTTGTATTTGGTGTATTTGATCCTTTTTACTTGTAGTTGTTAAACGTTTAAAATAATTTTTACGAACATTTGCGCCACATAAGGACTTAAACGGCTCTGACTGTTGACATACATTTAAGCATTTGTACGACTGAAGCCTCGTGCTGTAGGTGCAGAGGGGGATTGTGGGTAGTGGGAGGTGGAGGAGAGAGGGCGGCTTTCAAACAAAGCAAAAGACCATTGACAGGCAGATGAGGATGGGTGGACCATGAAAGACAAAGGAAAGAGAGAGGTGGGGGAGAGAGAGAACACTTTATCAGGATTTTTCAGCTCTGTTCTGGGTCTAAAGGTTGACCTGTCCGCGACTGTGCTGCGGGACCTTTTTTGTGCGCTTTTCGTTTGGAGAAGTAAACACAAAGTTAAGCATCCTGTGTTTGGGAAGAGGGCGCGGTACACTGCTTGGCAAAGCCACATTTGTGCTTTAATGCTCAGACAAACGCGCGCGCACACACCGCACAAACATGCGACCATCACGGTATGCCTTTTACTTCAGCCCCGCCAGAAACCTTCAGAGGAACCACAGCAGACTTCAGCTGTTGTCACAGAGACATCGTAACGGATAGTGGAGGTGATAAACAACAGCATTTGTGTTGAAAGGGGTCAGCGAGTAGGTTCAATAGCCTCTATATTTCCATAACATCACCCGTTTAGTTTTGACTGAGGGCCGATCAGGGATGTTAGATAATTTCCTCCTATTTATCATTCTGACTACGCAGCAGTTCGTTCGGCGTCTCTCCCTCTCCTTCTGTCTTTCGACACCCTCTCCGTCCCTTATGCTTGTTTCCTTTTCCGCTCTACAATCGGACTCTCCCCGCCTCATTCACGCTCAGCTGGAAACTTCCCCGGTTTTCTGCCGATTTGCCCTCAACGAAATGTTTGTCTCCGCCATATGTTTGGTTGTGGATGTTGGTCACTGGATTCTTTACCAGGCTTCTTAACTAGCTTAACCAGCAGGCTTAACCAGCACTCTCTCTCTTGAGCGGCCCTGTTCTTTCCATAAAATGCTTCTGAAAAGTCTAATTTCAAACAAAAATAGATTCAAATACGTTCAGTTATTCACGGTTAATCAGAATCAGCTATATAAAATCCTGAAGGATTGATTTTCCAGAAGTATAAACATGGGCACTTCCTGTTCAAATTAGCAGCATCGGCTCATCCAATAGCATCATTTTGGGGTGGGGCTATCGGTTTTGTTCAACCAGTGGCAGAAAACCTGTTTGAAAACAGTCATTACAGTGTTGCCCAAGGCACGAAAATGATACGCTTCACCTTTAAGAATTTCTCTGTCAGATCTTTCTCTACCGCATAAGTGCCCTTAAAGAGGAGACAAGCATTTGGCTCTCTTCACTGTACATTTAAATGATGCTGAATATTAAGGACTTCCTTTTAGTCTCAGGTTGTTTGTGGAGTTATGAATGGCCATAATTAAAATCCTGTGGCTCTTATTAGGAATGATTAACAACACTCCATTATTTGTCACGAGACACCCAGACTCCTCGTTAATTAAGACGGGGTGGGATCATGGGAATGGGCATGTCGCTGACTGTGTGTGTGTGTGTGTGTGTGTGTGTGTGTTTATCAGCCCAGAGTGAACCAGTATGTTTGTGCATGTGTTAACATAATTGTTTGTAAGTGTAGATCTCTCATTTTCTCTCTCTCCTGTTCTTTTACTCTCATCCTCTGCCTCTCATTCATTCTCTCTCTTTCTGTGTCTCATTCTCTCTCTCTCTCTCTCTCTCTCTCTCTCTCTCTTTGTCTCATTCTCTCTCTCTGTCTGCAGGTGTCTGCGCAGCAGTTGGCCTTCCAGCAGCAGCTCCTCCAGGTTCAGCAGCTGCAGCAGCAGCATCTTCTGAGTCTGCAGAGACAAGGGCTGCTGTCCATCCAGCCTAACCAGACTCTACCCCTGCACTCCCTCACTCAGGGTGAGCATACACACACACACACGCACACACACACAGACTCTACCCCTGCACTCCCTCACTCAGGGTGAGCATACACACACACACACGCACACACACACAGACTCTACCCCTGCACTCCCTCACTCAGG
>JAZGTI010003347.1:0-11010 GCA_036877585.1 Botia kubotai
CCTGGTCAAGCCTGGCTTCTCCCAAGGTTTTTTTCTCCATCTATACATCATTGAAGTTTTGGTTCCTTGCCACTGTCGCCCTGTTGGCTTGCTTGCTGGAAGACTGCTGACGTCTAACTTAGCCTAGGACTTTGTAAATTGTAAACGTCTAATATTTTATTGTATATATTTGATGTATGTATGTATGTTACTTTTGCATGTTATGCAGTTCATGGTACTATTGCAAATCCCTTATACCCCTGTCCCATAAGATGTTGTCTATTATATGCCATTCCTATGTAAGCTAGAATGCATATCTTGTATCTTCAGTCAACCCTTTATTCATAAACATACTATAAATCTAGTATACTGAATTAGTCTTTTACATCCCACACATATTATTTGCAATAATACCATTAACATGTCCGACATTTGTTCTGTGTTTTTATTATTATTCGTTGTTTCTCTATGTAAAGCTGCTTTGAAGCAATGTAACATTGTAAAAAGCGCTATATGAATAAAATTGAATTGAATTAATGCTAGAAACTTTATACACTTCCAGAATATCAGAATTGTAAAACCTTAACTCAGGTCTAGGCAAACAGACACATTCCCCTCGTCTCTTTCATTCTGTAAATCTCCTCTTTCTTAGCAGACTGGCAGCATGTCTCTGCTGACTCAACCTCTGACATTTCCACCACAGGATCTTGTGCGGTGGCCAAAACATTGGCTGAACAGCAGTGCTTGAGTGTTTTGACTCCTCTTTGTTGTTTGTAATGGCACACACTTGTTCCTCTATTCTGACTCTGAGCAAAGATTTGTTATGGCACCTGCTTGTACTGTCTACTGTTTCATTCACTGTGGTTCTTTCACAGAGTGAAAGACAGCATGTGATTGCTTTACAAACCATCACAACAGTACTGTAGGCCTACTGTGGTAATGCCTACAGTGAGGCATCGGATGATAATGCCATAATAGTTATACCAGGGATTTTCAAAGTGTGGTGCACGCCTCCCAGGGGACACCAGAGTGTACACATGGGGGTTAAAAATAGTCTTTGTGAAGCAGGAAAACAATTAAAGGCCATGTTACATAGCAGCAGAACATGGTTTTGTCAGTCCTTTATTGTAGTCCCTAATAGGGTTATATATGAGAGCATGACAACTTAACTCTAACTTAACTTAATTTTTGGCAAACTAAAAAATTCCTTTATCTTCCAACACCAAACAGGTGTGTTATAGTGCAGTATTTTGTAGTGCAACAGAGCAACTCTCCTGTATAAAATACAACTTGTCGCACCTGGGTGTTGCATTTTGTAAGGTACAGACTTACCTTTGTAAATGTGGTTGTCAATCCGAAGCACTGACTATGTAAACATTGATAAATGCACATCGCTCACTAATGTAGCGATGGAGGCATATTAATTAATAGTAGTGGCTGGGTGGCTGGGTGGGGGGTTTGTGATCATTGTGTACACTTGCTCAAAAGGATGCAATGTCCCCTTAGAATCTGACCAAAAAAGGTATTTTAGGAGGTAGCATAATTATCTGCCTACTTTTTGATGTTAACATTTATAGCATAATGTCTTAAATGTAGAAACCTCAACTAACCCATTTGTCAGTATATTTAATTTGATCTGAGGTTTGCTTTTAGACATACAGCTTATCTCATGCTAAATGTAGACCACAATTCACTTCTTAATCTCATTGTTCTACATACATTATTAATAGCAGCATGGACTTTGCTGCTTACTGGAAATACTAGTTAAGTGCTAAGTGCTACAAACCTAGCCTAAAAGCTAATGTTCACACCAATTTACATTGGCACACTCAAATACTTAATCAGAGAGCAGACTGCCACTCCAATGGGTGAAACCTGAGCATACCCTTCTCTCAGTGAGGGTTCCTGTCATGGGGTAACACCTCCATCTGCTGAGCAAGACCACAGAGCGGCCTCCTGGTGCTAATGATGACAGTCATTATCCATTTTAGCTCACTAATGTGACAAATACAGCTCCTGTTATGAAATGCACAAGACCTTCCAGCTGAGGCAGAGAAGTTTATTTAGAACAAAAAGAAAAACTAGACATATATTTAATATTTTAAAATCATAGTAACCAGTAACCATAGTGACCATAGACTATGGTCCTATTTTTTATAATCATCAAATCATCGTCAAATCCATCAAATCATGGCTTTTCTACAGTAACTATGGTTTGAAGATGGTATTGGAAACTATAGTAACCACTGTCTTTTTTCTGGTTTAATCCTGGTTTTACTTCAGCAACCATAATTTAATTCTAGGACTTCCAGGAAAGCTATACTAACCACAGGTAAAACCATGGTTGTCTTCCTATTAACATGGTTGTATCAATGTAACTATGGTTTCTATACAACAATGGTATACAACTATGGTATTACATTTACTCTTTTTATATATTACAATTACTACATTTATAAAAAAAAATGTTGTGTGCTGTGTGTGTGTGTGTGTTTTGGATTACTCGGATTGTCATCGCTACTGGGCACCTGTTGTTGCCTTTGCTATCATTTAAACGGTTAGTGTTTGTTTGTTTTTCTATCATTAAATACTTTTTTGTTATTTATCCCTGCGTCCTGCTCCTTCGTTCTTGTTTCACGAACACTAACTGTAACAACATTGTGGTTAAACATTGTTTTACTTTTGTTTTGGTATCCCATGGTGTATTTTTAAGGTAATACCAAATAGAGCTAATCCTATTCATTTTCAGTACACATCCACAATCACTGTCAGAGGGCCAATGCAAGGTTCATTCAATGCTAAGAGTGTATGAACAGTAAACAAGTTAATTAAATAAAAACACAAAGAGTGTAATAACTGGAGTTTATCACTACTATGAATACATTTACTATTCATACACTCTAAGCATTGAATGACCCCTGTATTCACCCTTTGATAGTGACTTTACCCTGGTACCTGCACCTGTTCTTCTTATCACCCGAGAGCCACAGGTGGGTTCCAGAAGTTGTACCCTTGGAGTGAATTTTGTAAACAACTGTCTGAAGGACACGTCTCTACAGGTTCCAGTCAAATAGCCATTGTTGTCTCTCTGTCTTGTTCTGTCTCTCAGACAGAACAAGACAGAAAAGGGTATAGAGAGACTATCATAGACTCAGGGAAAAGCCTAAGGGTAACATTACCTTTTGAGGTTATAATATCTCTTCTAGATGAAATTCAGTAAAACAAACTTCTTTGAATTGAGGCATTGGAGCAAAGCCAAGTCTGTAACAATACAGTCAGTAAAGCAGAGGGAAAGAAATGAAGCTATCAGACATATCCATGAGCTTATAACCTACTTCCAAAGGTGACACATTTTCTCCCCTGATACCTGAGGCACAAGTACTGTGTGGATTAGTGGTTGCCAATACATTGCCATGGATCAACACACATAAGAGGCCACAATCAATGTTAACAGCTAACCTTTGCTGAATAAAGCTGTGACAGATATTAAAACTAATATCTCAGGGTTCCTCAAGGACAGAAAAATAAAATCCTAGTCTCGTATTGCCAGCCAGATCGGTTCAATTGCCTGTTTTTATGTGTTCCTCAATGCAGGCCATTGGGACTTGGAAAAGGGAGAGAGCTGCGCCTTGGGACATGATCATGTTTTGAAAAAGTGTCATGTTAGCTGGCAATCCCCGTCTATTATTCCGTCGGAGTGATATACTCTGTAAATATTCTGTCTAATCGGGCTGTGAAAGGAGCAGGTGAAAACTCATTATTCTGCTGATGATTGAGTAACATCTACTTGAAAACAAAAAAATGTTTGTTATAATTACAAAGCTGTTTGGTGTCTCATAAATAAATAATATATATAATAAATATATAAAAGTATATAAATAAGCAACAAAGTATGCACATCCATTGCGAAAAATTCTCAGTTTGTATTTTTATCTGTAAGATGTAAATCGTATAAAAATCTTTTGCATTAAAAAGTTTTATACCTAAAAAGATACATAGACTAAAATCTAATTACAATCACATTTGATGTACAATAAAAGCAGTTAAAGGGTATGTTTACATGACAACAATGTATTAAAATGGTTACTAACTTTTTTGAAAAGTTTCACATATGCAATCATACATAACTAAAAATGCTGTATTGTGCATGCCCGGCCACCAGTTGTTGATGTCACTTTGTCACGTAATACCTAATGCACATGACATCACTTTTTCACAAATTCATAGTTTTATAATTTACATGGAGGTGATAACAGTATCCCTTATATTACCAGACGTTTTGCTCACTGAGTAAATTAATCATGGTTGACTCTTAGCACTAGAATGGCAATGGTAACTGAAAACCTTTGTTTTTGCATGATGCTACTTTTGCATTGTCTGGAGTCAATATAAAGTCCAGGACCACTGCCATGTTGGCTCAAAGCAAAATTAAGAGAATTGAAAGAATTAAGTTTATTTTTCTTACTCAATGAAAAAAATCCTTTTAAGTAGGAAAATAAACAGGTCTTAAAATTACATACAATTTGCTCAAGTAAATTTATATTGTTTTAAGGATGTTTAGATATTTTTAATGAAAAACAAGACAAAATACTGATTAAGAAAATATTTGCAGTGTAGATATGAGACAGAAAGAAGTATCTAGTTAGGAAGGAGATGAGTGTTTGGGAGGCCTTTGGGTATCCAGCTGTTAGTTCCATAACATGTGGGTGGTCTTAGACACACACACACACACACACACATACACATACATCACCCCTACAGCCTCTCAGCATTAGTACTGATGTATATTAAATCAGGCACAGATCTATGCAGAACAATGTCTTATACGCAAAAATTCACAGTAAAGAATACATGTCTATGCGAAACAAACCCTTTTGTTATATTTTGGGTGGAAATTAAACCCTAAACCCTTAATTAAACCCTAAGGCTTCATTTTCTTTATCTTGTTGTTTTTGTGACATCGTAAGTCTTTCATCATCCTCTGTCATTTTGTTCAAATGGTTCCAGATTAAAGTGGGCACAAATTGATAATAGGCAGACTGACCTTCAAACTAGTCTTTCACTCAGAACCACAGCTGTTTTCATGTGCAGAGACCTTACCACACAGTGAGATGAGAAATAACGCTGAGATCACACCTGTTATTCACAGAGACACAAACTGAGAGCAATACATCCCTAAATTCAGTCCTTTTAAACTGGGAAAGATAAATGACATTTTGGACATTTTATATATACTGTAGATGGTTTAACTTTGAAAGACTTTGGTTGATTGTTTACGTGAAAAAATGTAGAAAACTGCAGTTTGGAAACATACCCGCCCCCACACACAAACTCACACCCTTATTCAAACGTTAATTCTAAACACTAATTCTATCAATTAAAAACTAAAATAAATGTGACATTATAGTTAGCTTGTTTTGTTTTGAGGGTAAATCCAAACTTTTGATCATGTTACACTGATAAATGCAAACATACTGAAGACCAAAAATATGAAGACCAAAAAACACAAAGAGACCTGTGGGGCAAAGGAAGGGGTGAACTTGAGTTCAGAGCAAACAATTTGAAACCAAGTGTGAAAACAAACAGAAAGACCAGAAGGACAATCAGCTGATTTTGTAATTAAAGCAATAGTTCACACAGTCTTTAAAAATGTTCTCTGTCTATGTTCAACAACAACAAAAATACCATACAGGTTTAGAACAACATGAAGGTGAGAAATAAGGCAATAATGACAGAAACCTTAATTTTGGATGAGCTACACAAAGCCAGTCAATTCAATCAATGCAAATGCCACAACACACTCATAAATAAACGTGATATTTGTAAAATGTGAAGAAAATGGCAAGTGAAATAATGAGGATCCACTTAACAATGACTCTTTATCAGCTGACTAAGGAAGACATCAAAGCTCCACTGGATCTATCTGACATTCCCTCTGGTGTTGTTACAAACACATTCATGCAGCCTGATGTCCTGCTCTGCACTGACAGCAAACCTTTGCCACTGAAAAACAACACAAACATTTCCATGATGAAGCAAAGAACAACTGATGGAGTAGTTTGTTTTCATTCTTGACTTGGTATTTTAAAGTTTAAGTGATTTCATGGTGTCTTTATAAATATCTCATATAAAATGTCTGTACTAACTGACAGATATCACTGAAATAGGTGCAGTGAGAAGTCACACATGTGTCGGTGACAGCACTAGACAAATATACCTGGTGCCACTAAAAACAATTCACTTAACCTTTAAGGACATACAGAGCTTGGAAAACTACATCATTGTGCATTGCATTGTGGGTAGGACACACGTTTTAGGACATGTTCAGTTCTGTCTCAGTTAGTACACAGCGATAATAAACAGAGAATAACAACAATGGCCCACGATCAAGTGCAAGAATCTATATAGACAAAAAGCCTAACAGGGAAGCAAAAGAGCACTACTTAGACAAAAGTTTTAGAAATAAAGGAGATTAACAGACTTGATCTGTAGGAACACTAAGAGTTTAGTTATAGCTTTGTTACCTGTGTTCCTTGAATGTTATGTCGTATGACTGTTGTAATTGCCCTAGAGTAACAGTAATAGTAACTGGATTTTTAAGTTTTTAAATTTCTATTTAACTTTTTAAACTTTTGATACACAAATACAGAAATACAGAGTTTAATTACTTTTTATCATTTATTATGGTAATAGGTGGTATGCCACATAAAAAACACTGAAAATGATGCTATGTTGTTCATACATAGATAACATGCTTTATGTCATGTTTTACGGTTTCATAATTCGTTTGAGATACATTTTCCATGTTGGTCAGTGAGTGTGCTTAAGGCAGTTAATTACAAGCAAGCTTTTTCTATTTAACATATATAACATACTTTTAGGTGTATAATCCAACATTTAACATTTACTTGCAATACATATCAGTTGCTGTGTCCTAAAGTTCCAACATGCATTGCATTGCTGATGTCACATTTTCCATTCCTTATACTGTATGTACAGTGTGTGTATACCTATGAAACAAGATGAACATTGTGTCAATAAAACAGAATAAAAACAGACAGATGAAAGACTCACAAATAATCTTCATCACAGTATGCAGTACACAATAAGGTGTGCAAGCCAATATTCACAGCACATAATGAAAAAGTATTGTAACATCTCCAAGGTTTTACATGCTCTGGACTACATTAAAAAAATAAAATATCATCCCTTTATGAGAGATCTAGTTGCACAATCATTGACCCCGGGTGCAATAAAAATGAATTTGCAAGACTGGTCAAGTTAATAAAATGCACTTAAAACCACCTTTTGATAGAAGAAATGAGTGGAGTTGAGTTTACCCACATGACTACCGCGGTTTATGTTTCTCATATGTGTTGATGGGGGAGTGAAATAATGCGCTCACTCAAAAAGAAAAAAGGGAAAAAGACTAGCTCGCCTGTTTTCGAACCCTTCCCTCTTAACAGATGTTGTTAATTACACAAGCGTGTTTGACGTAGAGTTGAAATTGCACTGTTTTCAACTCAAACAGCTCGCACACAATTATTCTGCCAAGGTTTGTGTGCATTGGCATGTCGTTTCATCTGTACTATTGTTTGGTTAGTTATTAGTGGCTGTTTTCTCAGTGTGTGTGTGTGTGTGTGTAGAGAAAGTGTGGCTTCATATGGACTTCATGATGACTAAATATAGTCACCTGTTAATAATCTGTTCTTTACGGTATATAGACAGCCAGTAAGAGACTTACAAACACTTCCCATGAGAGTTCGATTTTGCAATATTTAATGTTTAGTGCTATTTAAAAAAAAACAGCTGAATACATGCCCATGTCACATTTCACCAAAAAAATCTAAATATTTGAAAAAATGTGAAATTAGATGTTGCTTTTAGGTAATTTTTGTTTTTTTTACACATTTACATGCTTGTTTTCATGATTACAGATTTTCGTGATTACACGTTTAGTCTATGTATGTATGTATGTACATGTCATGTTTTTTCAAGGTAGTACATTTTTTTTCACATTCACATTAATTTTAATTAATTAATTAATTAATTAATTTTTACAATCAAATATAGGGACATAAAAGTACTGTACTATAAGTTTTATTACAATGTATTTAAATTATTATTTAAATCAAAAACAGTACAATATTATGGTAATGAGAATATAAAGGGTTATACTTCATTGCCATTAAAACTAAGTCACAAAAAATGCCAACAGTCATTAAAAGTAAGCCCTATTTCAGTTATGACCTCAAAATGTTCCTGACAGTTTTGTAAGGTTCACTTAGCAAATAAATATTGTAAATAGCTAAATTATTACATCAAATATTTATATTTTTAGGAAGTGATGTCATCCTAAAGGCTAATTTCCACAACAAAATGATGGTTTGTGTCTATTTCAGTCATCATCAGTTTTCTGGCTTATCGTCTGAGCAAACATGGTATCAGTGCATCCACTATGGTTCTTGCAGCATATGAAATGAGCTGCTATCAGAAAGCTAACTTTACATAAGCTCTCTTCACTTAAGCACTGATAAAGGGTCTCCTGTCGGGGTTTTAATACAATGCCACTGTTCTTCCTGTGTACACACAGAAGGCCCATCAATAACCTCTCCACTATCTGAGTCAATATTAGCAGGGAGCTATTTGGCCTTGGTGTCACTGAATCAGTGTGGCTGGGGTGGGCATGTAACTCGGTTCTGTATGAAGATTCTAGCACACTGGATGAGCACGTTGTGTGTACTTTGTGTGGGTCTTAGGTGCTTTGTTTGTGTCACCTTGGTTTGTTTGTGTCCATCTCAGGGATGTGCCATGGGCTGTTATTTAGCACTGTTTACCCACCTGAACCCCTGCATTTCACAAAACACCTAAAAATGTAATTTTGTTCCATACACACTTTGTAAAGACATAAAGTCTAAATGACCAATAAACAGCCAAGAATGTTACCTTTCCACTCTTTGTGTCAACATGTATGTTAAACTCTTTTAGATCAACATTGACCTATTTACTTTCTTAGTGTATGTTACTGATCTTTTAGGTCAGTAACATACTGACCAAAGGAAGACTGGTCTTATCATACATTGGTACACATAATGCATTGCTGCACATTATTCTCCATCTAATTACTCCATCATAATTTGTGTAATAGCAGCCACTTCACAAATATCCCAGCATTGCTTTGCATTTAGCATCAGGCTAAAGATCAGGCCGGGAGATCATTGTCAGCCGTGTCAGCTGTGCTGTGAGAGCAAGGTCACACCTGCAGTTTCCCAGCCGGATGATAGATGATGTTTCTTTAAACTCTAGAGACCATGGGTTTCAGGAACTGCCTGGCCGCTCTCTCTTGAAGTATAATGGGCTTCTTTGAAGGGACAGAACATCTCAGACAAGGAGAATATGGCTCGATTAGTTAATAACACATTCAGCTTAAATCAAGCATAATCACCATTAGCCACTCAGGCAGCCCGCATCAGCAGTGGTATTTCCTAACAGCAGGGCTGCTTTAAATAGCTTTACACATCTTGCAGGAAGACAGGAATATGGTTGAACATGTGATTGGCAGTCTTCATTTACAATGCATTATATTGGCCTGGGACTAAATCAGCTGAATTTTAGTTTTATTTGTTTAAGGAGTTTTGATTCCAAAACACAACATATGGTGTTATTGTTAACCAGACTGATTTGTGTTTAAGCTGTCCTTGCTGTAAAAACAGTTTACACCTAGCAAAAGATTGTTTGCTGGTATCGCAGAAATAAAGACCCAGAGCTAAACCATCTTAAACTAACAAACCATCTTAATCAGAGCAAACACTGTGCAATTTTTCTGTTCTGTTTCTGTCAAACTGTATGATATCCATCTTAAGACTTTAGTCACAATTCATAGCATTGACCAGGTGTTTAAAGTATTCACTAGAAAAATATGGTTGTGCTGTGACTGTAAATGAGATCATGGACTGCTCATTCTTCAGAGAGAAGTTTTATAATATGATCATAATGCTAAATAACACATTTTCTGGTTTTTCATATGCTAAAGACAAGCTACAACATTTTGTATGCCTGCCTTCTATCTCACTCTTTCTCTCTCCCTCTCTCTCTCTCTCACACACACACACACACACACACACACAAACATCATCGAATGCTGTGCTCCTATTGGTTGTTCATTATATAATAGTGACAATACAGGACAGCAGCCAAAAATTCCGCCAAAAAATCGACACTGTCAGATTTTTCACTCTCATTAGAGGCTGAGATTCATCACATAGTCAGGAAATCGCACATCTGTGAGGTCAAGCAACTGATGGCAAAAACCATACAATTGTATGTTTGTTTATTCTGTCTCAGTAAGTATTGTGGTAACAAAATATATAATTTACCATCAGTAACTGACTGTGGACCTTTGATTTGATATATGGACACCTTCCAGAGAAAAAGTATTGCTTTCAGGTGGAGCGGGTTCAATGGTCACATGAGCTTTTTGCCTTGTGTTTTCTTTTGCTACAGAAGCAGGTATGACACAGATATTGGATGTTTAAAGGGAAACAGATATATTTACAGCCCGCAAGGGTCAGTTAAGCTGCTTGTCAAGTGTTCCTCTTCAGATCTGGCCTGCGGCAAAACCCTGATATCAGAGTGACAGTCTAGACAGCAGCTGTCTCACCGAAAGCTTTCCCAAAACTCCACATGAGACGTCCTTCCCTCCTACATGCACAAATCATTTATCTCTATTCAGCCCCAGTCAGAAGGGAATGGCTTTCACTACATAGTTTGCTTGAAGATAAGGGCTTCACTGGACCATGTGCCCTGAAGAAACATTCCATCAAAACTGTCTTTAAAGTAAACATGGGCATTGACGCTTTCAGGCATAGAAGTGCTAAAAGGCACCTGTTAGAACGTATATGGAGGCTAAACAAGTGTAATAGCACTGGTAGAAGAGTGAAATGTAATACCTGGTATTCAATTGTCGGTCGGCGGTAAACTATATATGTATGTACATATCTAAATTGATCTATCTATATATATATTATATAT
>JAZGTI010003347.1:11037-31845 GCA_036877585.1 Botia kubotai
TATACACGTATATATACACTTTACTCAAACTGAGTAAAGTGGTACAGTAGTCACCCCTAGCACAAATGCTCTAGCAACCACATAGCAAATGCTCTTGTAACCAGCTTTAACATCCAACAACTGTGGAGACAATTTTTTAATGACACACACCACTTAAATGCAAAGATCTAGAATTACAGCAATATGTGTAAATTAATATATAAATATATCTGTAAAATAAAACATTAGATTAGATAATGGAAAAATTTTAGGTTGTCTACTAAACAGTAAAATGAGGACCTTTGAATTTGCTTGCTACAACTATTATTGTCCTTCATGCTGTTATTTATTGTAATTCATGTAACTGTCACCAGACTCAGTGCTAATTTGTTTACAGTTTTTCGAGGTTTAGAAACGTACCATCCTGATGTTATGCCAATGGGTTCAGTTGTTAAGAAAATAAGCTGTCCTACAGAGGCATCTAGTGGTCAATTCATGCTGCATTTTTTGTACGCCGTAGAAGTTGGTAAAAGCTAACTGGATTTATGTTTACTTTAATGGTAAACAAAAGCGGAGAGAGACGGTCATTGGTTACTGTCTGACTGATTGCATCCACCAGTAATAAGTCTTACTCTTTCAGATTACCAGTTTATTGACAAAAAATTCCTACAGATTCTTGACATTGGACACAACAGACAAGAGACATGAAAATTTAAAAGAAACCAAACTAAAAATGTACCCCAAAAATGTTTTAGATTTATTTGTTAAATGTTAATATCATTCAAAGCCGTCACATTTAAATGAGGTAGCTTATCTAATTATTGATTATGTAAAGGTTTTCATAAATATCTTAGTGTGTTAAAATAAGGTAAGGAGATTGCTGTGAAACCTTATTAAAGAGGTATATTATTAACATTATTCTCTTGTCATATTCACCCTTTCTGTTATTTTTAACATTTAACATTTACATATACACATAAATATATATGGTAGTAAGTTGTGTTCAGTGTTGGAACATTTTACTAAAAGCTAAGATTAATTTAAAATTAGCTTTTTTTAAAGCTGATGAGTCTGATAAACAATCATAGAGCTGCATAAAAATATAGAACAGTCATTAATATGGTGCTGAGAGGTTATATCCTTCCAGTCAGCCAGTGTATTGGCTTCTGGAGGGGGAGAGTCTGCTGTTTTCCAGCTACTTCATTCAGATCATAAAAGTGAAGGGCCCTGAGTTTACTGCACCCTTAACCCCTTTTACAGTGAACTCACATCAGTGTTGAGTCTGCTGCACACACACTCATACACCCACATACACCATAAAACACAAACATGACACAGCCTTCCCTCACCTTCTATAAAGCATTTATTTAATTGGAGGGAAGAACAGAAGCTCAAATACCTTTCCACAACTTTTAAACTCACACCAGCCGTTGCAAACCAAAATTTGATAATATATTTAAAACTGTGGCAGTACCATTGTAGAATCACTGTATCAGATGGTAACCAAACAATTACCATAATAACATATAATATTTGTATTGTATTGCAGATAATACCATGATAATATGACAGTACATATTCAGGGATTTTGGTGCCTGTATACAATTCCTGCTTTTATCTACTTCTACCTAATTTTATAGTATTTGAGATAACGATATTTGAGATTTAAATATTTGTCTGCTTTGAACATAACATTTACATTTGAAAATTACAATTGAACGTTACAATTACAATTCTGAAACAGAAAAATCTGTTTCAAAAAAGAAAAAACCAAACATATTAAATAAAAATAATATGATGTATTATGCAAGGACATCTGTGAACATCTTTTTAACTCTTTATGAAAATAAATTAAAGGTGACTTAAAAATATAATTGTAACAATTATTGTTTAGGTAGACAGGTGCATTATCCTAAATATAATATTATCACTGTAAATACCAGGTTGTTTTTTTCTACATTTTTATTTATGTAAAATTATTCATTGATTCATTCATTGTGTGTGGCAATAGGTAACTTAAAGCTTTCTTTTTTTCTGTTGACTAACTTTACAACCTTTACAATGGGATACTAACAAAATGTTTTTTAGTAAAATGTGTAGTCATAGTGTACTCCACAACATTTTATGTAAGTTGTGTTCTGAGCTGGGCTTAGCATGCTTACTCTTAACATACAAATAAAATCCTCTTGGACAGTAATTAGGATAGTGTACATGTATTAGACATGTAAATGTGCTACTGTATTGCAAAGCCACTGTTCATAGGAAAATAAAGAATAATGACCATTAAACAAATGTTGGTCAGCTGCTAATGCCAGCTGTCATTTACTGGGTGGAAGTCACAGGGCAGATTTGATCCTGCTCATCTGCCTTACAAACACACAAAACACACTTTCCTCTACAGTGCGTGTATACAGGCAATCCTTAAAACCAATAATCTGTCATTTGGGAGAAGTCTGAATTCACAGCCTTCAGTTACAAGGCAGAAACTTCAGGAAACATTCTTCAGGAAATATATGTAGCAACAGCTGTGCCTCACTATCCCAAAGTCTGGTGAATAAACCACTGTCTTGAATAAAATCCATTACACACCACCTCAGTGTGTGAGATCAATCACTAAAAGAGAACCTTTAGAGGGTTTGTGGCCTTCCAAAACTTGGCGACTACTTCAAAACCCTAACAAGCGTTCGGTCAACTTTCACACATTTTACAAATTTGTCCACATGCTACTGAAAGGAGAAATGATGAGTGTGGTGTATAAATGATTAAAAATCTAAAATCAGAACCTTGAATCCATAGACCATAGACATCATATTCAATGTGCCGTGAATGAAAATGAGGCTACAGGTACTGGTCATATTTCACTCTAAAATCCAAAGAGAAAGAAAATGTATTTGTTCAAAAAAATAAAGCCTATGTTAAAACCATTAAGATTTATATTTTTTGCATTGTGATATGTTAAAGATTTCATTCTCATTGCTATAATAAAAATTATTATAATTTAAAATTATTATATTTTAGTTGTGTTTATATAATAGTGTAGTATTTATTGTGTTGTCTTTAATTTATGCTGATGATTTAAATAATAAATTACTACATAAATGAGAATGTAACGAGAATTAGTATTAGGAATAATAGACTTTATTCAAAAAAGGAATTACAGTACTCAATAAAGGTGGAAAAAATGGCATAAAAAGTTTGCCATTTCATTTTTTCCAATTATGTGCAAAAAATCATTTCTTTATCTAAAATATATTGTATTTTTAGCTATTAATTTTGGGATGAAATGTGACCTGGAATCTACTCTAACTTCAGTCTGTTATTTTGCAATAGGAACACTCCAACGCACTCATGAACACAAGCTTAGGACTGATCAAAAACCTAAACGCGTGCCTTCAGCATGCTGTAATTTCCTCTTAATGCAAAACCTCTGTGCGTTGGAGAAAAAGAAACGGGAGAGAAAAGGGAGAGGGGGAGATGTTCGGGGGCCCTCTGGCTCCTCGGTGGGGACAGGGCTCGCAGCTGAGTCTGACTTTCAAAAGTAATTTGTCCCACACAGTTCAGCGAGGGTAAATAAAAGTTTCTTATCCTGATAAATCTATCCTTGTACACCCATCAAGGTGAATGGAAGGTGGCACAAATGAGGGAGAAGAATGTTTGGTGTGCTAGGGTAAACAGCCTCTGGGTCAGACTCCACTCCATCACTCATGGCAGGAACGGCCCCTCTTGAGCACAGGCCCTGACCATTTATTTAGAGCCAACAACAGCATCAGTGAGGTCATGTGTAGTGATTAGACTGGAGTGAGGGGGAGGAAATCCAAGTGAGTTTGGGTTCTTCCCACAACTGTTTTTTCCCCATTCCTTCTGTCATGCATTTATCATGGGGGTACGTTTGAAATAGTATACTACATGTAACATTTGTGCAGTATTCTAATTTACAAAGCACATTGCATATGGTATCCCACAATGCAATGCTCTCAAACTACCATGTCCAATGCAGTGATTTAACTGGAAGTGTCATGTTAGGAACATGATTTAACATCCCCTTGACTCGTTATTTCATTGGACTGCCAAAAGCCAGACAAAAGACATTTATACACAAAATTTAATAAAACAAATGGCAAAATAATCGTTTTAGACTACCTGTCAAGTCTGAAAACTCTTGACCCAGTTTATGTCTCACATTAATGTAAATATCATTTGATTGCAAGGGTCATGCTTAAATACTTGAAGGATGTTTTGGAGACACAAACTGTCCCTATTTATGAATTGCCTGTGCCTATTTGCTTTACAAAACATTTTTAATTGTCATTTATTCATTGTTAATAAACTTATATGGACATATCTTTAATGGCACTATTGTTATGTTTTGGTTTTATTTATTTTTAGCCAACTCCATGTCATCTGTCCTAATCCTTCTTGACCTCTCTGCTGCTCTTGACACAGTGAACCACCAGATTCTGTTATCCTCACTCTCCAGCCTGGGCATCTCTGGACCAGCACTCAACTGGTTCAGCTCATATCTCGCAGACAGATCCTTCAAGGTATCATGGAGAGGTGGGGAGTCCACGTCACATCAGCTGACCACAGGGGTCCACAGGGATCAGTTCTTGCTCCTCTTCTCCTCTCGATATACACAGCTTCTCTAGGTGCAGTCATTAAAGCACATGGCTTCTCATACCACTGCTACGCAGATGATACACAGCTTTACTCTCCATTTCAGCCGGATGACCCCACCATCGCCGCACGGATCTCTGCTTGCCTTTTAGACATCTCAGCCTGGATGAAAAAATGGCACCTTCAATTTAACCTTAGCAAAACAGAACTTCTGATAATCCCTGCCAACCCATCACTACAATACAACTTCACAGTTTAACTTGGTCCATCCACTCGTATACCTACTCAGTCCGTTAGAAACCTCGGGGTGGTGTTTGATAACCAGCTGAAATTCACCTCACACATTGCAACAATCTCTCGATCATGCAGGTATGTGCATTTACAACATCAGGAAAATCAGCCTTTTCCTGTCTGAGCATGCAACACAGCTCCTAGTCCAAGCACTCATAATATTAAGTCTGGACTACTGCAATGCCCTTCTGGCTGGCCTTTTTATAGCCAATGCAACCAAACCCCTGCAAATGATTCAGAATTCTGCAGCACACCTGGTCTTCAATCAGCCGAAAAGAGCCCCTGTCACACCCCTACTGACCTTACTCCACTGGCTTCCTGTAGTCACCCGCATCCAATTTAAATCTCTGACACTTGCCTTTAGGAAAGTCACCGGAACCTCTTCCTCCTACTTCAAGTCACTCCTCCAGACATATGTCCCCTCCCACCAGCTACAGTCAGTTAACAAGCGACATCTGATTGTTCCCCCACATTGAGTTACCAGATCACTCTCTAAAACTTTCACCTATTCTGTTCCTTTGTGGTGGAATGAACTCCAAGCCTCAACCCGAGCTGCTGAGACCATCACAACCTGAAAAAAACAACTCAAAACACACCTGTTTTGCAGACACCTGACCAATCCCTAATGCTTTGATTCTCTTTTCTACACAAAAAAAACTTCTGTTCATTCTGTCTCTAGTAACAGAATACAATATCCACGTGTAAATGTAGCTTCGTAGACTCGGCTTGTTGGTTCTTAAGGCAAAATGTTTAATGCTCTTGTCGTTTGTAAGTCGCTTTGGATAAAAGCGTCTGCTAAATGAATAAATGTTGGAATGATATGGGAAAATGACCCTTTTCTTTTTGGCTTAACTGTTACAATTACATATGCAGTTACTGCTTAGGTAATGAGGCACTGCAATACTGCACTGGGCACAGCTGCAAGAGGAATTTTTAAATGCTAATTGGAGAGAATGCACATATTCCTGTGCTGGGTGAAGTTTTATGAGACTACCATAGGCAGTAAAAAGTTCTTCGACAGACCACCTCAGCCCAGCTCTTAACTTTCCCTCACCCCCCAACACACACACATGCTCAAAGTCACTAACAGCATTATTTGTGCTGACCTACAGATGAGGAACACTGGCTACCCTGAGGTTACTCAAAGCCATTCATTTGCCACTCATTGAAGTTTTCCAGGTAAAGACATTTTTGTACACATGCCATAAAATGCAGAGCAAAGTTTGGGAAATGTAGTTTAGTAACAGACGTTTGTCATCACATTAAGCCTTATTGCATTAAGCCTCATTGCATTTCTTCAAAAGTACACAACATGCTTAGCAACTAAATAGTACAGTGATTATAGCTTAATTATTATCAATACAAAGTTGCTTTAGGCATGATTTATTAAATGAAGTTCCAACTTGGAAAGACATGAATCCCACTAATAAATACAACCACACAGTTACACATTCCTGCATGAAGAACGCAGAGCAGAGCTTTTTGGGAGCTTATTGTGTCCCAATATAGTATAAGGCATTGACATAAATATTTTCTTAATGTAAATGACTCTAGCAATAATTTCCTGTTTTCTGTCATCTACAATACAAATAGCCAGTCTACAGTATACCACAAACAGTTTTACATAACCTTTCTTCCTTTGTTTTCTTACTCTGAAGGTTTCCAGGATGAATGCAATATCCCACATCCCATCATTAAATGTCATGCCAACAATAGCCATTATGAGTCTTCTCTTTAAAAAGCTTTTAATTATTACCCAAGACCTTCCAGTTTTCCAGACTTCCATGTATGAACTGCCATTCAAAGACTTTCCAGACATATGAAACTTGTTCCTGCCACCAGGACCCAAAGGTTCTGCTGTACAGTACAAACACAAGGTATAATAGCTTTTGGAATGCATGTTTTATTACCCTCTATAGGCCTGGGTGTGGTTAGACACTGGTGTTTTAGTAAAGGTGAAGCTACTAAAATATAGTGATACAAATTTATTTAAAAAATTATACTTAATAGTTTGATTGATGTACACTCACACAAGATGGATCATCTGTCTTTAAAACCTGTTTATTTGTAAGCTGTTATAAGGGTTATTTTCATGGTGGGTGCCAAACCACAGTGTATGACCAACCAAATACTACATCACGAGCAGCAAAAACTACCGTGAATACGGTAGTTCTACAATGGCATTGGTAACTAAAAACTGTTACATTTGTGTCATGGGCTATTTTTGTATTTGAGTAAAAGGCTAAACCACACTTTCGGAAATATCATTTATTTCCACCAGAGCAAAAAATAGGATTTAAATAAAGGGCTAAAATGCTTAATAAGGGATGGAAACTTAGCTTACAGTTAACTTTTATACTGTAACTATCTATTGTAAAGATATTGTTCTATATCTTTTGTAATTTTAACAAATAGAATGAAATGAGGAAATATAAAAAAGTGAGAGAATTTAATACCACAAAACACAATATTCTCAAATATTCATATTTTTCAAAAAAGTCTATGGTCAACCATATTTATTTCCTCAAAATGTTTTACTCAGTCTTAAATAATTAAAGTTTCAGTCTACCTGGCAATAAGATTTCTTAAACAAAATTATGAATACCACCAAAAACACAAAAGACAAACCATAAAGACAAACTATTAAAATTAAATTGTTGAATCAAGAGAAGACAAAAAAATTCTCAAATGAAAACAGAGGTTTAAAAGTTTTAATGGAACTGTTAGTATGAATGGTTCACACAGAATACCTCAGCTTATAAACCCCAGATATAAAATATACTCTACAAAAACAATTTCTTTAAACAAAAATAGAAAAAAACAATAAAAAAGTATAATTCTTTTTTGTGTATAACTTGCATTGAGTTTCCTCTTTAGTTCAAAACGCATTCCCTTACTTGAAAAAAATAATACTGCTTAACACCTGTAGAATATGAGCAATGTAGCAGCATGGACAGTCACATGATACACACCAGGGTTTTAAAGCTGTTTTTCTGTGCAATAAAAAGATATTTGTTGTGCATAATCCCAAATGCACAAGACGCACAAAAATGCATGCTGTGTGTGTTTGACAGTCAGCTTAAGTCAATTAAACTTCTTGTGTTTTCCTTTGTTGGAATGTTCGGCTGTGTCCTTCCGTTTCTTGTCCTCTGCATCCCATAATGCATTTCTTACAAACCGAGACGCTGCATCTGTGTTGAGACGGGCAGCTTTTCTTTTGTCTGTGATCTCCTTCACTTTGTTCATATACGTCCTGATTCTCTCCTATGAGGTGAAAGAAACTGTTTATTTGTTTCTGAACTTCCATTATTAACAACTGGACAGCACACTTCATAAAGCACAAAGTCATGTCTTCTAAAAGTAGTGACATCACAATAAGAAGAACATATATACAACATATCTTTACTGAAAGGAAGATTCTGCATTTAATACAAGTTAAATTAGACCATATATAGCAATTACGCCTTGTATCTACACAAAAATAATACACATACACATACGCATACGCATACGCATACGCAACATCATACAAGTTTCTGTTTTTAAAACCTTAAAATGGGCATTTGTACTTCCATGCTAAGTATGTTATTGTAACCACATGTCGGTTGAGCTTAACATTCCTTGAAGTAGAACGATAAGGAGATACAGTTTTGCATTCAGACAATCCTCCCTTACCAATTCTTGTTTGATCCCATGGTCTTTTGGATTGACTCCTTGTGTCACCAAATACACTATGAAGAAAAGATTAATATTATAACCTAAAAAACCTTTTAAAACACATGATAAGTAAACTATGACAGTTTAAAGACTTACTCCAGAACATTGAGTTAAGAGCATATGCAGACATCAGATCCAATTTAGCTTGATCAAGAGGATCCAACTTGAACAAAGTAAAAACATATAAAAGCATTATAAAAAACCCATTTGTATGTGACAGGTCATAACAAATATGAGCCTTTGTGCATTTGCTTACTTTAAACAGATGGCTGCTTCTGGATACAGACACAAGAGTCTGGACCATATTCTGAATAGAGTCCACAGAGGAATCGAAATCATTGAGGTTTTCCTCAATTTCAGTAGGGTAATCTTCTGCTGGACCTTCATCAGCCATTGTCTGTCAACAAATTAAAAACATAAGGATTTTTTTTTAACTTTATATTCATCTCTTCTATGGTAAATCAGGGTTCCCACGACCATGATTTTCCAGGTCTGGAAATGTAATAAATCCCTGTTTTTTTTTTGTGACCGTCGGATCTGCAGTACAGTGGCAGTTTGGCAGTCCAGTATGGTTTTTGACTCGTTATATTATGCAATACTAAAAAAAAAACAAATAATACTTTTCTAACACGTACAAAAATATTTAGAAAAAAGCAGATTGTATCTTTGCTCTAATGAACGAACATGTAAGGATTAAATATCAACGACGTGTATGGAGATTTCTAACTGTATCCACGTGTGCTTTAGACAGGTTTATAGCATCATATTTAGTAATACAATTAAACGAGAACAACTGATGCGAAAGTCATTAAACTTTATTTAAATAAATACAAGTTATGTGTTTGTTTAATGTGAATTAAAAACCCTCACCTTTAATCAAGCAGGGCACTCCAACACCGATATAAGCACACAAAAATACATCTAGCGGATTTCAGAATAAAAGCAATGACCCTTAACTTTGCAAGGATGGAAAGAGCGTAGAGCATTTAACAATTTTTATTATTTTTACAACGATTGTTTATTTTCCATCGTTTTTATAGTACGTCATATAGTACGTCATATATAGTACGTAATTTAACGTACACATACATTTATTACAATAAACAATGTTAAATGAAAGCAATTCATAAATGCTTAATTTAGTAAATCATGTTGATTTTATATTAATTAAAAATAATAAAATATATTATAACATCTTGAAAATTCAAAATGAGCCCAAAGGCTGCAATCCTTTTGCCATAAATTGTATTCTTATAGCACTTTTCACTATTTCGTATTGTTGCAAAGCTCAGAAAATAGAGTTAAAATGTAAAAATGCATTTTAGCATTCAAACAATAAAGAGACAAACAGTGAAGCTATACAGAGCTATACTAAACTGTTTAAAATTAATTATGAAAACGTAAGAATATCAACTGTTTTATTTTCGCGTTCAGTCTTGTTGGTGTCCAGACTTTTCACATGCCATTGGGGCTTTTAATTTGAAATTGTGATGACCGTGAATTTTAGTAACTATTACCATTTCCTAGTACAAAGATCGTGTTGTGTACTACTGGTCAGATACTTGTTATCATGCTTAGTTGCTGTTATCATGTACTAAGATACAGTGTTGTTGTTATTGTCTGTTTGTGTCCGGAAGATAAATTCAGCTTAAATCAAGCTGTTGGTGAGTATTTACATTTATAAATAAATAAGCTCTAGTAGTGTTTTAATCAGCAGTTTTGCAGATTTTATTTATTTCTTGAGTTAAGAAACGTCAGATAGTCACCTGATCATGATATCCCAGTAAATAAAAAACTTTAATTTGTTTTTGGAAATATATTAACCTATTCTCCAAAATAGGTTTCTTCTTGGTTCCTAGTTCATTGATTTAAAAAAAAACTTTCAAAATCTAAACCTAGTTGTATTTTGATTTTACGTCAGATTGTTTTTGTTGCACTTTTAAAAGTACTGGACACTTCAGTCTACGTTCACTTTATATTACACACCTTGACATTTTATAAACACACTTTAATATCACAAATAACGGTCTGTGTCTCAAAACCTAGTAAGCTACCTTTTGGAACAGCAAATTATGGCAAGGGGGCAAATCAGTGTTAAATTGTGATGTGGTGTCAATAGAACAGGGTTTGTATTTTCCTAGGCAACTGTCGGTGTCTTTTGTGTCATGTGAGTGAGTCCAAGAAACCCTGAGCAGAGCACAGAAGCATGTGAGCGATGCTTTTTAAACATCAGCAGTTTTAGAATCGCTTGTGACAACAAATGATCCATGTGTTGCAGTTGAGAGAAAGAGAGAGATTGTGCCTCATGACACACTTGTGTGCTCTGCTCTACAGGGTGTAAATTGGCGTACTGTGAGTAATGCAGTGGAGATGACTTCTCACATGTGCTCTGTCTGTCTCTTGCAGACTTGTAGCTCTTGAGTCTTCTGTATTCTGAGCTAAAAGCATCTTTTACCCAGAATGATAGTTTATTGGTAGACTGGTGGTAACTTCACAGCAGGAGAAGAGCTGAAGCTCAAGTAAGATCAGTACAGTACAGTACAGTACAGTACAGTACAGTACAGTAGTCTTGTTTAATTGGCATTGGTTTAATTGGGAGTTAAATCTAGTATTATATTGTTTTAATAAGGTGTCCTTGTTTTCTGTCTCCCCCAGCCTTACATTTTTGCTCCTGGTGACATTTTCCATCTACAACCTTCTCCCCCTTCTCCTAGTTCCATGCCTCCTTGCTGAGGATGGATGGTACGCAGTCATTTCAGGCCAGTGTGAACTCCTCCTACATTCCCTCTAATAACGCCTCCGTGTGTGATGAAGAGCGGTCTGAGGGGGAGGCTGTGGGGGGCGACACCTCCCCGCTGCTCACCCGGCAGCAGCCCTCGGGTTCGTTGGCTTCCCGTCGCTGCCCAGATGACTCCTACAATATGGTGTACTTCATCTTCTTCCTGATGGGCATCGGCTCTCTGCTGCCCTGGAATTTCTTCATCACAGCCAAACAATACTGGCTGTACAAGCTGAGTAACAACTCCAGCGCCACAGGCCAGGAGGAGACTAATAATGACCTCAGCGTAAGTGTGTTTGTGTTTATATCTGTGAGTTGAGCTGTGTAATTCATATTTACCTTTGGTATAGCCAAAATTAAAATGATGCTATGGCTCTGTTCCAAAAAATAGTGAGCTCCCTAAATAGACAATGTTTTAAGGCATCCTGTGCACACTCCTGCTGGTGGTCATGATAGGAATTATAGGATTGTGTTGCCTGCTAAGACATACAGTGAAAAAAAAAATTATTTGATTCCCTGCTGATTTGGTACGTTTGCCCGCTGATGATCCTAAATGATTCGTCTATAATTTTAATGGTAGGTTTATTTTAATAGTGAGAGAAAGAATAACAACAAAAAACTAAAAAAAACATATTTTAAAAAATTATAAATTGATTTGCATTTTAATGAGTGAAATAAGAATTTTCCCCTATCAGTTAGCAAGATTTTTGTCTCTCTCTTAAAGGGAGTGCTCCTAATCTCAGCTTGTTACCTGTATAAAAGACACCTGTCCACAGAAGCAATTAATCAATCAGATTCAAAACTCTCCACCATGACCAAGACCAAAAAAGCTGTCCAGAGATGTCAGGGACAAGATTATAGACCTACACAAGGCTGGAATGGGCTGCAAGTCGCCAAGCAGCTTGGTGAGAAGGTGATAAGAAGGTAAGCAGTTGGTGTGATTATTCGCAAATGGAAGAAACACAAAATAACTGTCAATCTCCCTCGGCCTGGGTCTTCATGCAAGATCTCACCTTGTGAAGTTTTAATAAGAACGGTGAGGAATCAGCCCAGAACTACACGAGAAAACTTGTCAATGATCTCAAGGCAGCTGGGACCATAGTCAACAAGAAAACAATTGGTAACACACTACGCCGTGAGGGACTGAAATCCTGCAGCGCCTGCAAAGTCCTCCTACATGCCCGTCTGAAGTTTGCCAGTCTGAATAATTCAGAGATGAACTGGGTGAAAGTGTCAGATGAGACCAAAATTGAGCTTTTTGGCCTCAACTCACCGTGTTTGGAGGAGGAGGAATGCTGCCTATGACCCCAAGAACACCATCCCTATCATCAAACGTGGAGGTGGAAACATTGTGCTTTGGGGGTCTTTCTTTGCTAAGGGGACAGGACAACTGCACTGCATCAAAAGGGATGATGGACGGGGGCATGTACCATCAAATCTTGGGTTAGAACCTCCTGCCCTCAGCCAGGGCATTAAAAATGGGTCGTGGATGGGTGTTCCAGCATGACAATGACTAAAAACACACAGCCACGGCAACAAAGGAGTGGCTCAAGAAGAAGCACATTAAGTGGCCTAGCCAGTCTCCAGACCTTAATCCCCTAGAAAATCTGTGGAGGGAGCTAAAGGTTCGAATTGCCAAACGTCAGCCTCGAAACCTTAATGACTTGGAGAGGATCTGCAAAAAGGAGAGGGACAAAATGTGTGCAAACCTGGTGGCCAACTACAAGAAACGTCTGACCTCTGTGATTGACAACAAGGGTTTTGCCACCAAGTACTAAATCATGTTTGCGGAGTTAAATACTTATTTTACTCATTAAAATGCAAATCATTATTAAGTTATAAAAGTTATAAAATGATTTGTTATAAAATGTGAAACAGTTCAATCTAATGAGTATGTTAAATTTTAGTACTAATACTAAATTAGTATGTTTATTCTAGTTTCAGTGTGCCAAATAAATCTGATATCATATGAACCCTGATGTTACATATACCTACTTCTAGATTACTTGTTTTATTTAAAGCTGATAAAGTAACTGGACACCACTTTTTGAATTAAACATGTAGCTTAGAGAGGGCATATATTAACAGCTGCATGTAGTATGCTGCTATTTCTGTGTTATTGTGAGCATGAGCTAAATAAATAGTCTTGTGGTAAACAATTCTGAGCCAGTTTTCATCACTTTTCTCTTTGCAGTTACTTGATAGAGGGTTTAGCCAGTTCAGAAGTTTGCATCCCAGGCTTTCTCACTCTCACCAACCACTCTCACTATTAACCACTTTACATCAACTACCAGTTTCAAAATTCTAAATAAGTATGTTTATTTTAAAATGTCATGTGACAGTTTGAAACATGTATCAGCAGATTATGCAACAGAGTATGCATATATACAGCAGAGTATGCAACAACAGAGCAGTTATGAACATAGCCTCTCTCTCTCTCTCTCTCTCCCTCTCTCTCTCTCTCTCTCTTTCTCACATTAAAGAACTAAGACAGGCAACCAAGTTTGCAGACTGTTACTAAAGCGTGTCAGCTGACATGTTTATCTCGGGCATGAGTATCACCTGTTTGCTGAAGAGCTATTTAAAGACTGAGATGTTTCTGTGTTGCGTTCTCATTGTCCTGTGGTATTTAAGAGATCTTGTCTTATGCTTTTCTGATATTTCTTTCTTATTCCCTAGGAATCCTAAAGATTTTGATTGTACTAAAGTCACACATGGTGAAAATTAAAAAAATGGGTTTAATAACTGGTACAACTTTTTTTAATGGTGTGTGAGTTGACTTGTGCAGTGTTAGTCTTTGTGTTCTGTTTTGTTACTTTAACTCTGACTGGTTTTGCCCACACACTGATTTACTGACTGCACATTCATATTTGTTTCTAAATAAATTGGATCAGGATGCTGAGGTGCATCCTGGGATACTGAAATGTGTTGGTTATTATGACGTTATTAAAGACAGACCACATGCATTTCCACAGGAAGAGAAAACTCAATTTCAATGAATAAGTTGAAAATGTGTTTGGATCATTCATTTCCAAAGAGGTTTTTCAGCTGCTGTCCAGAAACATTTTTTTTTATTTGTCATAAGTCATGTTTTATATTTTCTATTGCAATCAAACACGTTATGAGTTCTAAACATTCATAAAGAATAATATGATGATGCTTTACTCTCACTTTCAGTTATAAAGCTTTGCCATCTTAAATATCTTGAGCATACTTCTTCAAAACGTGTAAGATGTATTTATGTAGATGACAGTGTTTTTTCTCCGCTGTAAGCATCGAAATGTCATAACAATGTGTGCAGGTCACTTTTCACCCCAATAATTTAAAAAGTTTTATATTAGCTTTCTCTTTATCTGTGGCTCAGGACTACTTTGAGAGCTATATTGCCATCGCTTCCACAGTCCCCTCAGTGCTGTGCCTCATCCTCAACTACCTCCTGGTAAACAGGTAAGAGAGCAACACACATACACAGCTGTCTTCTGTTATTATAGTATGGTACACTGTTTCATCCACCCACAGCCTGTGATTTTAAATGCTGATTTCTGGCAGGACAACCATAGTAGTTTTACATTGAAGTAAAACCTGGTGCATATGCACAAGGACCACGCCACAACTAAGAGGTTTCAGAATTTATTTGTTGTATAGAATGTGGGGATCATTTAGGGAAGGATATGAAGGGGAAGGGGAGGGGATGTTAGCCAGGTTAATCTATGCATTAGATGTAAGGTCTAGGCAGCCTGATGAAAGGGAACAAAAGAGGGGTTGGGGAAGGTGAAGTCGACAAAAAACATATCTGTAAAGGATGACCCAATGTAGGTATGTTTTGGTTGATTGGTTGAGACGTGGTTCTGCTTCCAAACCTTGGTTAACTAGTTTACTTCCTTTAATTTTTGGTGTATATATTTGGAAACCCTAACGCTCACCAAAATGGCACAAGGATGAAGACTAGTCATGTTGAGAAAGCGAATATGTTTATATTTATATGTGTATATAAAACAGTTTGGAAAAAATACTAAAGAAAAATGTCCATATTACAATTTGGAATATTTCCAAAATTCCCCAGCTTTGCAACCATAGTATGCATTATAAAAGGACAGCTGAATTTAAGACTACAGAGGTTTGAGTCAATTAAAGACCCTTTGAATAGTAGTATTAGTCAGTTCTGTTCTCATTAAAGAGATGTTTACTAGTTAACTAGTGTTTACAACTTGTACAACACAAGCAAAGCAGCTCAACTACATTGAGTTAGCAAGCACAATGTCCTTTTCAAGTGTACTGTGGTGTTTTTGTAACTGATTCCAGTTTCTGTTCTCTCAGAGAATAAAGGTTCACTGTGTCTCATTCCCAGCACACAGAAAATGTTGGCCAGCAGGCCAATCATCCTGTCTAATAAACATTCTTATGTCTGCACCAAGACTAACTGTACTGGAACGATTGAAATATGGACATACAAACTCGATATAAAAATAATTTAAATGTTGCCTCCAAGTATTAATAACTTAATTACATTTATTAACAGCGATGCTTGATAAAAACTATGTATGAACAGCAGTATTATTAGCGGTAATATTAACTGCGGTAGAATATTGGCATTTTTTAATGTCAAATATGACTCCCTGATTTACTGTATGTGTATTTTTGTCAGGTTTTCCTCTCAGGTACGGATCCTGGTCTCTCTGTTTGTAATCCTGCTGGTGTTCGTGGTGACCACAGTGCTGGTGAAAGTGGATGTGTCTGGCTGTAGGATGCGGTTCTTTGAGGGAACTCTGGCCAGTGTAGCGCTGGTGAGTGGGGCGTCCAACATCTTCTCTGGCAGTGTGTTCGGTATCAGTGGCCACTTTCCCATGAGGATATCCCAAGCTCTCATATCAGGTATTGTTCAATTTTCTGATTGTTCAGCAACTTAATTCAATTAAAATTTATACTATTAGTGTCTATTGGATCCTTTTTTAAGGTTTATAAATGGGTTTCTTTTAGATACATTTTCTGAAATTAATACCCTGTTTGATAATTCTGTTGTGTAAATGTTTTTTTTTTATTGCAATTTAGTAAATTCTTCTTCCTGCCATTCCAATTCAGATCCAGTTCAGATTCTTTTAGGGAGTGTTCCCACATGTGGAATTAAAAATTAAAAGTATGCCCAAGACTGGCAGACACAGACTAGGCTTTTTTCTTTGGTCTCTGGTGTTTAGGTCAGGCCATGGGCGGCACTTTGAGTGCAGTGGCCTCCATAGTGGATCTGGCTGTGGCCAGTGATGTGACCAACAGTGCGCTGGTGTACTTCCTCACTGCCGACATCTTCACACTCTTTTGTATCGGCATGTACCTGCTGCTGCCCAGACTGCCTTATGCACGGTGAGGGACTTTCCTTAACATGTACCACCAATTTCTTATTAGGTCTGAACAGAGTCAGTAGCTAACATCAGTTGATTGTATCTTGTTTAATTATGTTCAAGTATGACCAAAATCCCTTATTTCACAGGACAAGTAATTTTATAACATTATTATGGTATAAATATTATGTGGTAATTGCCATGGTCTTTATATAACACTTGAATTCACAAAATGTGAAGTGTCTCAAAACTACATTCTGATTTTCATAATTAATGCAAAATTAAAATAAAGTAGAAGTAAAATTATACACACCACTGAAGTCACTGAAGTAAAAAAAATACACACACCACTGAAGTGACTAAATATCAGCTACATTTTGTAACCGCGAAGTTTAGTAGCTTGACAACCATAAACAACTGAACTCAACAATTCATTAGTCAAGAAGTCCGGACTTCTCTTTTATTTGTCTCGTGAAGTTCTCCTCTGTGACCACAGCACATAAAATGGACTTTGTGCTTTTGATGAGAGAGGAGTGAGTGGAGACAGAAAGAGGAAATGTGCTGCTGCTAGTGAATCCGTGAGTTTCATCAGCAGTCTAAGGTCAAACCGCAGTTTCATGACATAGTTGTGATGTAGAGATCAGCAGATGCTGATGTGGCATAGTTTCAGCACTGACAACTTCTGGAGCCTAGTGGATACTGGTGCTCATGTTTGACTTAAAGATACAGTACACAAAAAATAAAGTTGTGTACTCACCCTTATGTTGTTTCAAAGCTGTATAACTTTCAACAATTATTAAGACATGAAGACATGGAATATAGGACATTTACATTTATCAGTTTAGCAGATGCTTTTATTCAAAGCAGCTTACAAAGAGAGAAAGCATTTAACATTTTGTCCTAAGAACCAAATAGCCACATTTACAAGTAAGAATAGTTTTAATGTTAGAGACAGGGTGAACAGTGGAAGGCAGGTGCATTGGAGGGGACGTATATCTGAAGGAGTAATTTGCAGGGGTTTGGTGGCGTTGGAAGGAAGGCCAGCCAGTAGGGCATTGCAGTAGTCCAGCCTTGATATTACAAATGCTTGGACTGGGAGCTGTGTTGCCAGCTTAGACAGGAAAGGTCTTATCTTTTTGATGTTGTAGAGGATGTACTTGCATGACCAAGAGATTGTTGCAGTGGGAGTTGTGAATTTCAGCTGGTCATCAAATAAATGTTTCTTCTAGTTTATATTCTTCTATGTTCCATGGAAATATTACAGGTTTGGAATTTAGAGCAGTGTAAAGTTGTAGAATATTCGGTAAATGTAGAACTCTGAGTTACCATAAGGTGGCACTAGAGTGCTGTATATGCATGATGCGACGTCTTAAAATGAGAAAAACGCCCGAGTTATATATATCTGACTACCAACCTAAAAACAAATAACAGGTTATTTAAATAATGTTGTGTCAAAAAAAATGTTGTGTTTACATTTTCAATCCACTGGTTGTTTTGCACTTCCATTCTAGTAATAAATTCATGAGATACATCCTGGGATGCTTTTAAAATAGCATTGAACATATACCATGTTTGTGGGTAAACTATATTTTTATATATTTTTGTTCATTGTCTTTCTGATTGTTTTATTATTTACTACAAAGTGGTGGGAAAAAGTAATAAGTTATTTGTAGATTTGCATCAGAACATATACAGACCAGTTTTTTGTGGTCTATTCGTATTTCTGGAATAATTTGCAATACAACAACTTAAACTGTTTCCCATACACTTTCACAAAATGTGCCTTGACAGAGTTAACAAGCATGTATTCTTTTTCCCTCCCTACACTACTGTTTGCATAACTAAAGAATGTGTAGCTATTTACGACCTGATGTAACTCACAGTACAGTAGTGATTCCTAGATGCTTTAATGTCTTTGTGAAGTATAACCTGTGAACTGCTTCTTTTGTTTTGTTAATGTTAATGCCGTCTGTTGTGAAGGCTGAAATCACCAGATGTGAGGAAACAAAGAATGAAGGCACACATATGAATGTGTTCTGTTAGATCTCTTTATATTATACTGTGCTGTTGATTATATGTAACATGATTCCAGTAGCTCAACTTGTTGAGCATAATGCTAGCAACACCAAGGTCATGGGTTTGATTCGCAGAACACTGAAAAAAGGTAAAGCGTGAATTATTAATGACTAAGTAACTTTGCTAATTTACATTAACTTTTAATCATTATACATTTAGTCATTATACCCAGGTGAAGCATTATTAATGATTTCAGGGTTAGTCAAATGGGTTAAAGTTGGTTTGATTTCCTTGCTATTCTAATATATATTTTATTTGTGATAATGTCAAAGTAAGTATCTGAAAGAGAGTGTAACTAAACTCTCTCTTTCAGATACTACATGGAAATGGCAGCTTCCTCCAGTGAGTATAACAGCCACAACAACAGCGCAGACACTGCAGCTGCGTCCGTGCCACCCCTCTCGCCCATTCTGAAGAAGACGTGTGTGCTGGGCTTCTGCGTTTTCTACGTATTCTTCATCTCCATCATGATTTTCCCTGCCGTATCTTCTGGAATCCAGTCTATGAATAAAGACCCTGAAAACCCCTGGTCTACCACCTACTTTGTGCCTCTTACTAGTTTTTTATTGTACAATGTGGCAGATTTCTGTGGCCGTCAGATAACAGCCTGGCTTCAGGTCCCAGGCCCCACCAGCCGCATGCTGCCGTTGCTGGTCATCATCAGAACCGTCTTGGTTCCGCTATTTATATTGTGTAACTATCAACCACGCTACCACCTACACAATATATTCTTTGCACACGATCTCTTTCCTGTGGTCTTCGTTTGCTTGCTGGGGATTTCTAACGGGTATTTGGGCACACTGCCCATGATCTATGGGCCCAAAGTTGTGCCACGGGAACTGGCTGAGCCGGCAGGCGTGATCATGTCTTTCTTCCTCACACTTGGGCTGGCAGCAGGATCGGCCTGCTCTGTATGGCTAGTTTACTGTATCTGAGTGCACATGACTGTCCATAAGATTTTTCAAATGTTGCCTCAGAACATATTATTTACACTACAGCAACCAAGCACAATCTATTGCCAAGGCATATTTTTATTTCCTTTTAATGACTGTTTTGTTTGTTTGTTTTACCAATTTGACTGTTCCCAGCGACAGGGATATTGTTTCTTAGTTTTAAACTAAATGTTTACTAAATGCTTCAAATTCCTTTTTAAATTCATTTTTAATGTATTTTTTTAATGTCATATTTCGTTAGAACAAAAACATTTTGCTTTTGGGCTTAATTTGTATTTTTTATTAAATACGTTTGTTTTAAAACAGCATTTTCCTTGTTTGGTTTGTGTTTTTTGTTAAATGTATAACACAAATGCACTGTAAATCGCTTCAGATAAAAGCATCTGTTAAATGCATTCAGTTCAATTTTATTTATATAGCGCTATTTACAATGTTACATTGCTTCAAAGCAGCTTCACATAAAATACAAAGAATAGTAGTAAAACACAGAACAAATGTCTGACATGTTAATGGTATTATTGCAAAAGATATGTGTGGGATAAGACTAATACTATAGTAGGCCTATAGTATGTTTACGAACAAGAGCTGACTGAACCGATAAAGCCACAAAATTGTTGAGCAAAATACATGCATTCCAGTTTACATAAATTATAAATGTTAAGCAAAATACATGCATTCCATCTTATATAAGGAAGGTATATAATAGGCTACATCATGGGACAGTGCTATAAGGGATTTGCAATAGTACCATGAACTACACAACATGCAAAAGCAGTATACATACATACATACAAAAATATATACAGTAAAATATTGGACGTTTATAATTTACAAAACCCTAGTCTAAGTTAGACGTCAACAGAACCAARAATTAATGCAGCCTAATAATCCCTTAGGGGATTTGAGTAAAAATCCATATGACTATGTGTAGGCAAGATTAAAGAGGTGGGTCTTTAGTCTAGATTTAAAAGACAGAGTGTATCTGCCTCCCGGACAACACTGGGAAGACTATTCCAAAGTTTGGGTGCCAAATACGAAAAGGATCTACCACCAGCACTTGTTTTTG
>JAZGTI010003348.1:582-31845 GCA_036877585.1 Botia kubotai
TAAAGTCCTCTATAATTTGGGCTCTAATACACAACAAATGACAAGATGATATTAAATTATCACGACACTAGGAGCTTCTAAACAATGGTACATGTGCTCTGCTGTTATTCATTTAGACTGGCAAGCCTTTAAAATTAAACTATATTATACTATAAAAAGGCTTGTGGAAGGAGACATTGATTTCTGAGACCCCATTAAACTGTGTTTTAATTCAATAGAGTGTTTCAAAGATGGTGCAGTTTCATACACAGCAGCATCATGAATGTTCATCAGTCCAGCTAATAAACAAACACCAAAACACACAGATCTGACATCAGCCCAGACAACTTCCTGCGCAACGTCACAGTCTCTGCAGTCACACCCACTCACACATCCTCCAGAGGAACACGAAACATCAGAGGTCATGACATCACACATGAGCGTGTCAGCACACGTACCGTCCTCACCACACTCCTCTGGGGGCTTGGCTTTCTTCGCCAGTCGAGGGTCCAGCCATGACGTTGTTTTGCTATTGTGACTTAAGAGATACAACAACAACGACACAACGAAAATGTATTATATCTGAACATAAACAACTAGGTTGCATGAACTTTTTAAAAATTCTATTTAAAGAAATTTTATTTATGTACTACAGTAACCGAAGTATCAATATTTGAAGTACTGTGATATTTTACATCATACTTTACTGATATCGTCAAGCCAAGAATCGAACTGTACAAAACACCAGAACAACAAGAGACACAATTGAGTTTTAAATGACATAATAATTACCTCAAATATAATATAAATCAATATTAAACATTATTAATTATTGTATATTGATATTGTATATTAATTATTGAGATATTTCCAGGTCCCTCCTGATTTCCTCCTCTTTATGTGTGTTTAACAGTATGTCGGGACAAACCTCACTTTGGGATGCTAAACATTCCAGACAAGATATCCCATAATTCCTTAAGTGAGATCAGGCGGGACAATCAATACTCATAACGAGTCCCTCATGTCTCATCAGAGGCTGAGAGACAGTGGGGGGGGACGTCTTTCTGTTGTCATCAAGGTTGTTTTACTTCCTCTCTGACTCTGGCAGTCTGATTCAGTTTTATGATTCATGCCTCAACATAAACACTTTATCCATAATCACTGTGTTACTGCGCACTGAGAACAAAAGCTCACTACGATTTGGACCAGAGCCCATATGTTCACAGCTCATTATGAAGTATGCTTTGAAGTGCACTTCACTCACTCTATGAAGTAAACTTCTCCTTTCTCTGTGTACGCCATCTCCCAGTTGTCTGGCAAGGGGCCCAGTTCATCGTTTTCCTGGGAGTCTTGTGGGGATTTGGGGATCTCTCCGTCCTCTTCTGGGGCATCTGTTGCGGTGAGGGTGGGGGTCTCAGGTGGGCACGGCTGGACGGGAACATCTCCAGAAGCGTCTGTGCTCTTGTCTTCATGCTCACTTGATTCTGTTAGCATGACACAGAAGCATGAAAGTCAACACACAAACAACAGCAGTGATTCGCTAGCTTAACTCATAACACAAACTCTGAACTAAATCTAATGTTGCCACACAACAAAGAAACTGATGAATTTGCAGCAAAGAAACAAGAAACGTAAAATACAGGCAGCATAGCACAATATGGTAGTTTTTATGATGCAAACAGTATATGAATCAATTTGTTTTAACTGACCGCTCATGGCTAAAAGTGACAGAATAATCCTGTAACTACAGCAAGTCATAACCTGGTGTGATGGTGATGCCGTTGCCATTGACAACCGGGCTCTCATCTTCCTCTTCCTCTGGTGGTTCGATGCTGTCCTTCTCCATGTTGCTGACAGACTTGTTTCTCTTCCTCTTTCCCTCTGCACTGGGTCGGGCGCCGGGCAGGAGCTGGTCCGTCACATTAAACAGCATGAGCGTGGGCTCGGCTGGAGGTTTCGGTGTGCCATAGAAGTTATCTGGATGAACAGAACACAGGAAGTTCCTTCGGTAGGTATCATGATCAGTCATTTAACGAGACATCTCAACACATTCTGTTTCATTCCATCAGTCGTGCACTGAGGTCGGGTTAAACTCTGTGCACGCTTCCACAGCTACTTAGCAATGCTAAAACAGTGAGATGTGACTTTCTGAACTGCTGGAGTTCTTTATTTTAGTTTGATGATTGCTGGTACGGCACCCAATCGTTTCATTGAAGATTAAAAAGGAATCGTGTATCAAGGGTAATCTGATTAATGATTAAAAACATGCACAGATCTGTGAGTAACACGCTGGCTTTTTAATTTTATCTGCAGGTCTGTGGGGAACAGAGGAAGTTCATAGACAGAGAAAACTTCATTTAAATTACTGCTTGTTACCCAGAATCACCAACTGGGAACCTCAATAGTGATCAAATGACAAAAATTCACATTAACTCAACACACCTGCAGTGCGATGATTTCAGTTCAGTAAATCATTCACAATTCAGTAAATGATTTCAGTTTAATAAACTGAAATTCAGTGAAAACTTCACAGCTCTCATTATAAACGGTAAATTAATCAGTGCTGAAGCTGTAAAACTCATCATTGGTTTTTAGCTGAAATGTGAAAAGGAAAAAGGTTAAATTTGTAAAGCATTTTTAGGGTGAATATGCTCAAGTGTGACAGATTCGAAGAAGTGACACTGAAAAGGAAGAATATTCCAGCAGGACGAGTGTGTAGAAGAACAGACAGGAACAGACTTCTCAAAGTGATGAGAACTTCTGATGCTGAACCTCACAAGAATGGTTTTCTTCTTAAACAGAACAGAAACCAGTGACCGTCTGTCTGTGAAAGTTCTCTCCCAGTTCTGATTAATGTTAGACATGTCTGCTTCTTTTTACAGTAACATCACATTTTCACTTATAAAAACGGATATTTTTGTTTTGATACATAGCAAGAGTGACCTTTATTTATAACCTTTATTTAAGAGACGTGAGAGGAAATTTCACTCACCTTCATAAGTTCCGCTTTCTAATAAGGCCCCACTCTTCTCCAATTCCATAAACCGCTCCACGCTTACAAAGTTGTAGTCCACACCAGGAACCTCTCCTTCTTTGGGCTGCCTCGTCGTGCCTGAACAGAAAGAGATATTCCATCTGTCACAGTATTACACACTGTAATGTTTGTTAGTCTGAAAGCCACACTAGGTAAGCATTGAGGTAATGCTTACAGGAGGGTTTATATCATTATTAGGCAGCATGTTGCTGTTTGTCATGTCCATAAATATCATAATGCTTTCTGGTACATTCACATCTTAAACCAGGAAATGATAAACTTCATTAAAAAAACATCTTATATTATAAACACAAAACGTGTTTATTTACAGCCTGTAGCTCCATATTTACTGTTTATGTAAATTTAGCGCATCATTAATTCATGTATCCAGACAGGCTTTAGTCTCTGACTAAAAAAGATCTTTTTAATAAATTCCACCATATTTTTCCCCTAGAGTTTTGAGTAGGTTTTGTGTATCTCCCTGAACATATATTTATAAAACTTACATGATATGAAAAGCTTTCGAGGCAGCGCTGATAAAAGCATTCATCTATATCTGATTTTCTGGTACCTTTAAATAACACTCTTCCCCATTCTGAGGACAGACATGCATCACCTCATATCTAGAAATCAAAGCCAGTGGGAATGTGTTTCTGGGCCTGTGTGAGCGCTTTGAACATGGTTTGATTTTGGGTTGGAATGACAGAGCTCATCTGAAGCTCCACTGAGAGCAAGCGCTGAATTCTGAAAGGCACAAGACTCAGATGAACGTATATTTCCTGAGACAGAGAGAGACGGTAGAGAGACAGCAGTACACCACACACGGTTTATGTAATATGCAGACAGAAACAGCACAGTGTGTTACAACATTTGAATCATCTCAACATCATTTCTCGAACACTTTCAAATCAGCCCTGATTATAAAACCTGTGAATCCTTTTACACACTCAATAGCTCCTCTGAGACATGCAGAGTTTTAATCTCGTCTCTTCAGGATTTCTCTGCAGCAGAAGTCGGCAGCAGACTCTCCTGGGATCGCAGGAAATGCGACTGACATTCCACCCTGCTAAATAAAAACCCAGACAACTAATGTGCCAGAGACTCTTAGATGAGTCGCAAAATGAGCAGCACACAGACCCAGATTCACAAGACTGAGCTGCAAGAAAACAAGAAAACAGCCACGTAAGAAATGCAACAAAAAACGACATTTTAATTCCTACAGAAATATCCTCCATGAGCAGAGAAATGGCCCTGACTGCATGAAAGAGCCACGAGAGGCATTACTGATGATGTGACAGTCAACGCTTGTTCTTAGACAAGTGACAAAGTGACAAAAACATTCAATCAATAATTTAAACTGTTTCTTCAAGAGTAAGAGACTTTTGTTTAGACTAAACAAAACAAACATCAACAGACAAAACAGTCGAATGGAGTACAAACGCAGACAGCAGATTTCCAAAAGTTCCTCAGGTTTAAATAAGGGCAGAAGATACGCAGACAAAGCAATGGGCTGGGGTTCTTCAAAAACACACGGATCGCGCCCTCGTGTTCAATCTGTGAGAATGTGGGAGAGTTTGATGAGCACTGAAGCTGAAGGGCTGAACTCTGCCTCACTGACACGCAGACAGTGGTTGTGTTCCCTCCATCCATCTGCTGGTCGCGCCAACCTTGACGACCAGCGTCGCTCTGTGCAGCGAATCGCTAATGTCTGACTGAGGTGAAGGGGAATCTGAGATACAGCCTGTATACTGACCCTGAGGACGAGAACAGCAGATCTGAACAGGATACAGAACTGGAAGTGATTTCAAACTGATTTGATTCTTATTTAATGTGAATTCAATCAGGAATGATTGACTGGAGCAGCTGTGACATTCTGGAAACCATTACTGTCACCAGTTTAGAGAGTGCAATGTCGTGTACCAGTCACACAGCTAATTACAGCTGAATGTCTCCTGTGTTAGTCTGCACTGCTTTGAAACTTCAGACATTGTGGTCTTGTATAACTTATCGTGGTTGACCTTTGAGAGCCGTCTGAAGGACAGCTGAAAGCAGAGTGATTAAGAAACACATTTCTGTCAGAGAAACATTTCAACCCAAGGCTTAACAACATCGTGATGAGGCAGCAAGCGACCAGCTGTGACTCCCTCACGCTTTTCAGAATTTCACGCTGGTAGCGCAGCCACACGTATGCTTCAGTATGTGTATTAGCTGCACGTCCTCTCACTAGCCCCAGAACCTCTCTGATGAACATCCTCAACTCGTGCGAACTTAATGAGGCCAGTTCTCCTGAATTTAAAGGAGGACCTCAAACTGTTCAGATATTAAAACTGGAGGCAGTGATCCAAGAACTGCTCGCTTGCTGACAACTATCAGAGGCTCACGGTTCAATAAACCACACCCCTCTGTGTTCCTTTCACTCAGTCAGAATGCCCTTCATGACGACTGTACGGATGTCTGTTCATCTTCCGTCTGTTTATTTTACTGTCTGAAGTGATTATATATCATTAGCTCACAGATATTCATCTGGTTTTGCTAAGTGTGAAGTTTGGGTACTAGCGGTGGACTGTGGCAGGTACGTCTAGCTGGGTGCAGAAGACTGGCAGGTGTTTAACAATGAAAGTCAGTCCAGAGGCCGGGCAGAGGACGGGCTCTCGTGATGTGATCTGTCAGCCACTCGTCAAAGTGACTGACGTGATCAGACAGCGCCGCGGCCTCCAGTCAGAGCCGAACCGGATTCTGTACCGTCACTGATACACTGCTGGAAATATCAGCTGATGCAGAAGAGAAACAGTGAGACAGCAGAAAAACAAGAGTGGGGACGTCGTCTGCTGTCGCACGTCCTGTGAAATTACTGGTGAGTCGGCGTTGTGAAAAATGAAACCGGTGATGTCCTGTGCAAAACCAGCTACAGAAACAACAGGACCAAATACTGTGAAATATACAGTTTACTGTACATTAAAGGGACAGATTAACCATATCTATAAATATATCTGTGTGTGATGAGAAGCAGACATTTGTCATGTCACTGCAGCTCTCCAGCTGAGAGTGAAGAAACATCACAAATCAACTATAGTCTCTAGTTACCCTAACCAACAGCCTAACTAACAGCCTAACTAACAGCCCCTTTTCAGCCCAAAACACAGTGAACAGCTGCACCCATTTCTTACCTCCATCCTGTGATACTGTTAATTGATAATCAACCTCCATCCTGTGGTGTTTTTAATAAACCAAAGCATCAGATTTGGTTACAGGCCCTGTTCTCCTCTGCTTGAACATACGAGATCCAGCCTCCAATCATCTCACAGCAAGCTGTTCAGCTGCAGTAACGTCTCTCAGAATGACAGAAACATCTTCAGAATTTTTTCCAGCTGGCTGCTGATTGTGATGTGCTGTGTTGTGCACCACCATGAGGAGGAGGAGGAAACATCAGCAGGCAGGCCTGGGGAGGAAATGGTGGTTGCCATGGTAACCCCCGACTGAGGGCGGCGCGAGAGACGAGAGTGAGACAGAGTGAGGAGGGTACAGAAACAGAGCTGATCATCATGTTTCTGGGGGAAGAGACTACAAGAAATGTGGAAATGAGTGACGTTTTAACAAGTGATGTCAGAGACAGGAAATGGTATAGAGAAATGTTGTGAGCCGGACTTGAACCTGCACTGTCTGCATGACCACCACAGCTCCAACAAAAACAAATATGCTAACCACAGAGTTCACACTCTGTGCATACAGAACACAGCAGTGAACGCACACTTATCAGCTGTCATGTTAGTCACATCCACAGGAATCATCACCACAGATGAATCCCAACAATAGACTCACAACAACAATCATCTCAACAATCATTGTGAACACTGACGTATGCGTTCTATACAAATACTGCTCAACAACTCTGGGGTCACTACATATGTTTCCTCTGATTCTGAAACATGTTTGTAATTTACCTGTAACTGGTAACAAGATCTTCCACAAAATCACAAACTCAAAAACTCTGTCAAAGTGCTTTATAATTAAATAAAGCCCTGCTGGTTCTTTCTATCTGGTTGCATCATACATGTAGATATTACACAGACATATGAGGATGAGATTTCCCATAATCCCCCACACAACAATAACAACTTCCTGATTATTACAGTTACACTCATTTTGCTTTAATTATCTTCCCAATGATATTTCACATAAACAGAAATAATCTGCAGATCAACATCCTGTGGCTAACACAGCTGCAGCTGGTTAGGACAAAAACTTAAATTTACATGAATGAGATTACTGGTCAAAAAAACACCTTTACCTGCAAAAGACCTGGTGCTGCTCACCGTTCAGCTGCTCTCCCAGTCTGACCAGCTGATATGAGCTCAAAACCCCTATAAAACCAGCAAACCACACCAAAACTAGACCAGACTGGGAGACCAAGCTAAAACCAGCTGCTTGTCTTCAGCAGGGTCATGGAGAAGAAAAAGACCAGTCAGATAAAACATGTGCGTTATATTCTAATATTAAACGGGTCACTTACAGGGCACGGTCCGGAGATACAGGTTATCTCGTATGATCTGCTGTAGCTCGTGGTCCACTGACCCCTTCTGGAAGCGCAGGTTCAGATAATGGCGCAGATCTTTATCCACAACACCTCCTGAAACAGACACAAGGAAATGTTCACTGGAAAACTGGAAACGGAAGTTTTCAATGACATACGATTGAACAGATTTATCACTGATGCAGCAAACAGATGCGTGACGCGTTTCTCCTGCAGCAAGAGAAACCCAAAACAACAGACACCACACAAATGAAAATTAAACACAAATGTACAGGCTGATGTTTTTAACTATTCCGCTGCAGTACGCAAAGAACAGACATGACAGATCCTCTGTGTCTCAAGACAGCCGAACACATGAAGAACCCGCAAGAATTTCTGTCAGGATTCAGGTCAGAATTCACATCACATCTCATCACAGTCACCGGTTAACAACAAGAACCGCTGGTCCTCCAGAAAGCATCTGACAGGAGTACAGCAGAATACAGCTGATGCATCGCAGTCATCTTCATCTTCCAGAGCTTAAAGCATCAAAATGTGTGTTGTCAGAAACCCGCGTGACGATGACAAATGAACATCTTATAATTAACAAATAACGAAGCAGCTGTTGCGGTGAAAACAGACAGAAGACAACAGGTCACACGACCGGAGATCAATACATCTCTCATTCGTCATCATTATAACGCGTGTCGTTATGAAACTGCGGTATCGCGCTGTTATTCCAGCGGTTCAGATGATGTGTCGTTCAGCCGCCGGTTTCACTCACCGCTTCCGAATCCCGTTTCCCGTTAACGTTTCGATACCGTTTTTAAACGAGTAATTCGGGCATCGGTGGACGCAGCGGTGCTGAATCTCCCGTTAGCCGTTCATTTAGTCTACAGCAGAGATGCGAGTAGTCGACAGCCGCTGAACGACACAATAAACGCTGTATTCTCATCAGACTGACCGACACCGAGTCTTCTGTCGCCCCCTGTCGACGCACTGGAGCAACGCCACCGCTCGCGTGTGTGCGCGCGCGCGTGTGCGTGTCCCCAAAAATGCTATACTATATAGTGAATGCAGTGTAATGTTAGGGTTCGAGTGTGGGTTCGAGTGTGGGTTCGAGTGTATAAAAACAATAGAAGTGTATGGAATGTCCCCATTGAGAAAGATAAGTGTGTGTGTGTGTGGTTTACACAGACACAAATGTGTGTAATGACATGTGTATAACAATGTAAACATGATTCATGGGGCACTTCCTGTGTCTTCATAAACCAAATTAACCAAAAAAATAAACCAAATAAACCATCAGAATGCAAAAACAAAACATACTTAAATGATTTTTTGCTAATTAAAAATGCCAAACGTTTTCTGTGAGGGTTAGGGGAAGAATTTACAGTGTGTACAGTACAAAACCATTACATCTATGGAGAGTTCTCACTTGCACCACATATGCAAGTGTGTGTGTGTGTGTGTGTGTGTGAGAGAGAGATACAGTTAGACACATCAATGCTCCTGTGAGCTGGCAGCACATGAACCTGTTGACCTCGATAACCTCAGTGTCTGAAGCTGACAGCAGACAGCAGCCGAGCGCACTGACCGACTGACCATCACACATTTAAACTGCATTACATACGATTGTTGTTAAGAATGAACAAAAATCAGTTATTGATCAAGTACATGACAGATCAGTGTTCAACACAATCTCCTTATCTTACCCTCATTCACAACTGTTTATAATAATCATTTACACACAGACAGACAGACAGACAGACAGACAGCTCGCAAGGCCGTCTAATTCACTAGTGTACATAGAAGTTAATCAAAATTTATCAAAAATATTGATGACTCATCCTACAAATGTTTTGACCAATAATATGTTCTCTAGAACAAGTGTCTCTTTGATGTAGCAACTCGTGGCAAATCATGTTTTTTTCCAGGCTGTGACTTAAACTAAACAGGGTTATAGGGTTGAAAATAGGACGGCAAAAATGCTGAATAGGACGGCAAACCATACCACAGCAGAAAATGTGTCACGCAAACTGTGTTCGTCAAACTGTTTCATGGGCTGTTAGATATGTGAAACGACATTAAAGTCACAATTAACTTTCAAAATAGCACATCTTTAAGTGTTTATGAGACAAATGGCTCTCTGCAATCTTAAACATTTAAAAATACTGACAGTAAACTGAGACAGTAAACGTCAGAAGTTTTGATGTCGCCTTTCACAGACTCCCAAACAACAAACATCTGAGAGCATCCCCACATCTTCCCAGACTGAACAATAACCTGCAGCTACTGTGACGCAGAGGAAACCTTGAAATAACCTTTCAGAAATACAATTCTGGTGGGTGAACCAAACACAAGAGCTGCATTCAGGACGGTACGAGAGAAATCTGCACACAAACAACTGCAGAGAAAATAATGAGGAGATGAAATGCAGGCCAGGAATTCACAGATGTTTTCTGTGACGATCTCATGAGCAAAAGTGTGACATGGGCATGAGCTGGACCGCTGTTCGAGAAAGACAAACTGAGCCAATATTTAAAAGAGTCTCAATTTGCTCTCAATTTATTCTTATTGCAGATTTGGAGAATTGAGATCTTTAATTGAGATATTAAAGAGACTTTAATTTCCTTTCGTATGGGAATCTTACTGACACGTCACGGTTTCTGGAGAAGGTGAGGATATTGATTTGATATTGATTTATTTCCTCACAGGAGAAGAGGTTAATAAAACATTCCAATGAGCTTCAGCGTGTCTCTTTTGGACAGCAGAATCACAGTCAACACTGATGTCCTCACTGAGGACATTGATCAAAAAGTTTTTCCTCACTTGAAGTTGTTTAGCATGAGAGCCCTTCAGCTGAAACACTGACAGCAGAGAGAAAAACAAATCAATGCCTCTTATTTCCTGCTACCAACTCCTACAAGAGGTCAGATTCTCTTCTTCTTAAAGTAGACGAGCATAGACACAAAAACACACGTTCCTCTCTCGCTCTTCCTGAAGTGTCATCACACATTTCCAATCAATTCATTTTCATTTCCGTGACATTTCGATCATTACTGAGATCTTTCAAAACTGAAACTCATAAATGTTATAAACATTATTTGACCCCGCCCCCCTTTATTTTCGGTCCTCTCTTCACAATCCATATCAGCAGAAAACGCTGCAAAAACATCGTGTTAAGCTGCCCGCTTGCCCATTTTCAGCATCTTAAATCAATTTAAAAAAGCACATCAGAGCACAATGAACTTCACACCATGAAAACACACCATCAGCAAACAGAAAATGAAATGACCTGAGGTCCCCATGAGGCATGACAGCTTTGTGTCTGACACAAACAAACCTCCTTAACTGGACATGTTTCTACCATCAATCTCTCTGTTAAATCAAGAGTCAGAAGTTCTGAAGATCTGCTTCTGATCTGATTGCATCTGATCTGACTGCAGAACAACTGTGCACAATATATATATGACAATATTTAAGAATGAATGCTGTATTACAGGAGCTCATATTTAGAGTTAAGCTCTGAACTCATCATGAATCATTTGTGCTGCAAATGTCACATGACAGGAAAGCGTCCCATTAAATTTGAAAGTGATCTGTTGTTTGCCTGGCAGACAGTTAAATCCTTTGAATTTATACTGAAGGAGGAACGCAGGCCATATCTAGATCCAGATTATCACAGATTATCACTCAGACAAAGGTTTGTATGAGACAAACACCGTATTCACTTCCTGTAAATGTAAAATACAAAGTATCTGGGGAGATTTGGGGAGAAAACTTACAGTAGAAACAGTCTGTACTGTAAAGTACTGTAAGACAACAGTCCTACATGAGATGATGGTCATTATGCGAGAAAGCGACAGCAGGACATTTAAAGCTGAAGACTGTGATGATGTCATCCTGCTGTGTTCTTTCAGTGAAACTGTGTTCACTGCATTTAGAGTCTTTTTGAAAATGAACAAGCGCAAAAACATCCTCTTCACGGATTCTACAAAAAACACTGATGCCTTTGCTTTGGCATCTCTTCTAAATATAGAAATTAAACCTCTGCGTGTCACTTCAAGATTTCAATTCCTAAAATCATGACAATGAGAAATTAAGCCCACAGACTTACATTTCAGACAGAATCCAAACTTTAGCTCCAGACCAAAATATTAAAACAGTGACTTTTAAAAATGAAACACTTACAGACTGATTTGGGCAGTAACTACCAACCAACGGCAACCACCCAGAGTATTTATAACCACTCACATTATTAGTTATCACCTGTACTAGTTCTTTCTCAAGACATGCTCAGTGGTTCAACAGGTAGTTGCTGGGGTGACTGACCCTTCAGACGAGGATGTGTTGTGCTGTGTTCTCTCAGCACCTGCTGGAGGAAAGTCACTCTTAAATTCACGTGATTGTGTGTGATTCCAGTCTCATAACAGCACTGGCCTCATTTCATGTTGTTGACACAATTTTCCCTCGACAAAAGCATCTATTACACGCCTCGCTCATGTTTCTGTCGGAACAGTAAAGAAACAGACTTACTTTGACATCATGTGACTTCATTTGGTTCTTTGTATCTTTCTATGGTATCTGATATACAGCTGCCTGTATGTGTCTGTATAAACTTGTGCAATTTTTACAGTATCTCACACACATACAGTGTGTGGTGTCCAACCAACCATCCACTCATCAGACAGACAGACAGACAAACACGCATACAGATAGACAGACAGATGTAGATGATCTTAACAGTTGATCTTTGGTCTTATGATAATTATTTATTGATAAGCATGAGAAGGCAACAGGAAACTCAATTATCAGTGAATAATCTGGAGCAGTTCATTTATAACTGACCTGCTTTTCTCTGGACTGACTGAATGCTTTACTGTCTTCAGTCCAGCAAAAACAACAACAACAACAACAGTCTGAATTAAAAATGCTACAGGGATCAATTCAGAATCTCAGTGACAAAAGCTCACACTCTGAGCCATTAAAACAAACATTTAAACTACACAATACGAGCTTCTGTGATCCAGGATCTTAAAACATCTTCTTGGTTTTGCACCCCGCTGTCGAGCAATTCCACACAAGCAGGCTGTACGTGCATCTGTAATCCAAACAAACGCTCGGTTCATCTTCATATGCTCCACGCTGAAGATACAGAACCGGTGCGCTGAACAGCAAACATCAACACAAAGAGTTCTCACGTAATGAATTCTGCAGGGTCATGCAGTTCTGACTGTCAGTCTGTGGTGTTTTTAGTGAGCCAGCATTAAAAGTAGCCAGAATTAACTCCAGAATTAACTGCCCCTGATCCACCTCTGAGACCTTCTCAACTGAACACAACAATTTAAATCATTCAGGAGCTGTGACTCTGTCTGCTGATATTCAGTTCAACATATTTAAAAACTATATTTAATTATGAACTCATTTGAAAGAGCAATAGCATCTAGTTGTACTTCTGCTTTGTACTCTGTATGTAAGTAATATCAGCAGATGTAGTTTGTGTTTGCTCAGTTCTTGCACTGTATTAAACATTTTTATCCACAGATCTGAAGGATAAGAGCTCACATCATAATGAATTATTTACTATGTATGCTTTTCTCAAGCGGATTATTAAAGTAACCCTTCTTAAGAAACTTCTTAAATCTTAAGAAGCAGGAAAAAACAGCTGTGCTGTGCTTGTCATGTTACATTCAAACAGCTGTCTGACAACCTGTGTGAGCACACTGATAACTTCAGAATGGATCAAAGGAGCTTCTGCACTCTGACTGGTCGAGGGTACGTTCACTTCAGAGTGAGTCACAACATCATCTTAACACTCTTAACACATCACAAACATCATCATCATCTCAAACAGCAGCCCAGCGCGTCCCCGTCAGGTGACACTTGCTCAGTGAGTGGAAGACGGCAGAAAATCACAATATATGCAAATATTAGAATATAAGCACAATGTCGTGCTCTGCTGTTAGATTTATGGTGCATTGTTTAGTTTTATTATTAATGGCATGTGCCATATATTGGATTTAGACAAATAAAGGATAAAACAGCTGCAGACAAGAAATGTTACATTCCCTGATGTGCAAAATGTAATGAGCTTTCACAGGCTACAAGCACAGCTCTCATGGGAAACCAGTTAAAGATCTGTACCAGCCAAACCGAGTCTGAATCTGATAAATATTCAGCGTTATTACCAGAATAAAAACAACACAGACAGCTACATCAAAACGTTTGTTTGCATCAATTTTGAAAGAGGTTCACGCAATGCAATCCAAGAACATCATTCACACAGAGCTATTTACATGCTCAAGAAAAACAAACTAGTCATTTTGGTAAATTTGCTCATTTTTTACAGCTTCGCTTCTTTGCAGAAACAGATGTCATCTGCCATTTGGGCACACCAAGATACATAATCTGTGAATCCACATGCACTAACCGAACATGTTATATAAAAGAATTGTACAGCACAACTGAAATGCAATGAAATTATATTGCTGTTATTCAGAAGCAGAAGAAAACAGGAAGTCGCAGTGCTGGATTTGTTCCACATGCAGAAGGTGATGAAGTGAAGTGACACTGAATTACTAAATAAAACTACCTAAATAAAAACATGAAAGACTACTTTTAAAACAAGACAGCAACAGACACGCTTTATTCCAGATTAAACATGGAGGAAGTGATGGTATGAAGGCTGGTCTTGTTTTAGATTTATCTTAGCTTGATATTTATATAACTGTCAGAACTGTGTTATTATGACCAACCACAAACGTGAGTCTTAAACAGATACCAACAGATACAAAGAGACATCTGACCTCATGGGATCACAGCCAATCTCCTCCCTCACTCCATCAGTTTAAGATTTACAGTCATCTAAATACACGTATTAAAGGGGTAGTTCAAATGTAAAAACGTATAGTTTAATTTTTATGGAAAATTCACTTCATACAGGTTTTGGAACAACACGAGGTTGAGTATATGGCGACAGAATGTCTCTCTTTAAGAGATGCTGAGCGGCACACACACAGATTCACTCTCTGCTCGTCTGGACAACCATTGCTTACATCAAGATATTCTGCTTTCCCTTGAAAACTAGAGATGTTTTTAAAGCACTGATTTAAACAACAGTGACAAACACGTGATCAATGAAACTGCCTCCAAATACTCGCCCAGCTGCCCATGACCGACCCTGGGGCAGAATATCTCAGATCTGGGGCGGAACCGCCGGTCTTACGACCCAAACAGCTCCGGTTTAAACAGCGTGTCTATCAGACGATCCGTTACATTGTAACTTTCGTTGCCCATAGCGACGACTGAACCCTCGAGGCTACAATGTATCAATCAATCACTGATCGCGCAAGACGCGAGTGTGTCGGAGGTTTGCGCAGATGGCATCAATACTGTGTGTGTGTGTGTGTGTGTGTGTGTGAATAAGATGCAGTCTGCTTCGGCTGATGGGGTGATGTGCAGACACAGGCAGGTCGCTGGCGCAGACGGCGGGGGTTTACGGCGTGACGCTGTATTCTCACCTTGCCTTACGCACTTGAGTCGGAATGGGTCTTTGCAGTGCTTGATCACGGCCAGCACGTCCCGGGTGGTGAGCCCTGCCACCGGCGTATCGTTGACCTCCAAGAGCAGCTCGTCCTGGGACAGTTTGCCGCTCTGGATTGCCACCTTGCCCTGCTTCACCTCCCCAAAGAAGGGGAAATTTCCATTCTCCGCGCCCCCTCGCAGCTCGAAGCCCAGCTCGCCCTCCTTATTCCGGGTGAGCAGCGCTTCGTGGACTTTGTTGGTCCAGTGGTTCTTCTTCTTGAAGCTCTTTGACATCGCTGACAAATGACTCGCCTACCGACGCGCGTCTAACGGATCGCACCTCATCTCTGCCCCAGCCTGGCCGATCGCGTCTCGACGCCGGTCCTAACGCGCGTTCAGTTCCTCCGCGGCTGCCCGCGGCTCGCTGTGTCCATGTTGCATGCAATGCAGCTGCAGCAGCGCAACGCAACTGTGCGGAGCTGCTCGTTCGCTTACACGCTGACTGGCGAGTGACCCGGATGTGATGTCTCGAGGAGGAGGCATGCACGAGCGCTCGTGGAGGGCTGGTGTGCATTCTTAATGCGGCTTCCAGAACAGCGCGCAGCGTCTATCTGCGCAAACAAAAGAGAATGAATCTACTGATTTAATAGTGAAGAATTATTCTAATTGTGTCTTTGAAATCTCATGGCAATGTTTGCGTACAGATTTCATAAACTAGAAACGTGAGATGTATCATAAACAGATCATAGTGCAGATTATAGACACATTAATGATTAAATGGTGCCCATGAACGTGTCTAATGGTTTAATCTCGGTGTATTCTGGTTTAGGGTTACAGGAACATCTCCATCATTGCTCATTTCTCCAGACGTCTAATTATTACTAGATGACATCTTAAATGATTAGCACCAGCAGTTCACCTCCTCTTGATCATTTACTTGTACCACTAGAACTAAAACATAATCTCACCTGGCTGACAAAGGTATTACACAGTTACTGTCTGTCGGCCTGAATCCAGTACAGTAAAATATGGATTCTTTCCCTTATACCTTCCACTTTATAGTCACTGTGTCAGCATCTGTTTGATCTCTCTGGAGGTCTGGAGATTAATTTATGATTAGTCATCTTAAATTGAAATCACAGCTTTATTCTACAGCATGATCTGTGCCACGTGGACTCAGTCTGAATGTGAGAAGTGATTCTTGCATGTCTGTTTTCTTTACATTACTGGGTAGTTTAATACTGTATTGTAGCGCGTGACACATGCAAATCCAGACGAGGAATTAGGAGAAATTGTATTTATAGACACAAGTATAAATGTCTAGTCCAAAAAGATATGAGGAAGAGTTTTAATACTTTTAAATGATTTAATGATTGAAATGTAGAGGTTTACAGAACAAAATTGGGGAAATTAGCTCGAAAAAATGAGGAAAGTAGTTAGTATTTCTGAACACAATCTCTGCACTAGATTAAAATAAACAAACAAGCATATTTCATTTACTTTAATGACTGAGATTCACTGCTGGAATTCAGATCATCTGTCTATAATACAGTGATCAGTCCAGACTGACGTCGCTGTGTGTTTGCTGGTGGAAACACATGTCGGGCTGGTCTTGTTGTCACCACAAGAGTGCAGTGTGCAGCTAGTTTCTCCAGCTGCTTCTGATAAACTGACCAGTTCACGGGTTCATACAGCAGAATCAGCGACACATGAAAGACGCTGTTATTGCAACAGCACGTTTTATTAGCAAAATAGTGGATCAGTTACATCTGCTCCCATACAAATGATACACGTTTACTGATCATACAGATGACTGTCAGAACATTCATCTGTTCTCCTCCAGCACAGTGTCACACAGGTATGTGGATTCAGCTGTTATATAATATGGATATGTGCAAAAAGATTAAGATTTGAGGAATTCTCAGGAGTGAAAACCTTTAGAGTCCCTTAAGAAATGTTCCCTCTGATCAATAAAACTACTCTTCCACCTTTCACCGAGTTCTGGTATAAACCAGCTGATGATCTACAGGTGCAGAGGATGAAATTCCTCACCACAGTTTTTCCATCATTCCAATCACAGGCAAATCCGACATGACACCCATGATCAAACACAACTCACCACATGAGACTCCGTCCTTAAAATTCACAGGTCTAAGATCAGCCACAGCTGTTCGCTCTTAGAAGTGTCATCATGTAGGTGGTGGAAGTTAAAGATTTTTGTAATGGCTGCCGGGATAAATATCAGCTTGCACTTTTTTACCTTAAGCACTTACATTTACATTCAACTGCAACAAATTTGAGGCACAAATCCTTCATATTCATAGTAAAGTACAGAAATGTTCCCAAAAACCTTTTAAAAGCACAATCCTACAACATGATGACAAACTCCAGCAACAATTACAGTTGTACAAATATTTTACACAAACGGCTTTTCCTCTAAAACTCTACTTCTAAAACTCTTCTTCTAAAACGTTTCTTTAAAACTCTTTTCTTCTAAAAATGTTAAAATGTTCAGAGAACAAAAATGTAGAAAGTTAATGCATTCGACATTCATATTCATGTCTTGTCTTGTCTTCTGGTTCTCCCAAAGTTTTGCTGTCAGCCCACGTGATGTTGTGCTGTAAAAGACACAATCAGAGGTCAAATAGAATGATGAAGAAATGGAGGGTGGAGTTTCTGGGTGGTCTATTCTCTTAAGCCCCGCCCAGTTCCTGCTCACCACAGATGTTTCCTTTAGAAAAGGCCGCAGTCCTTCAGGTTGTTTTTGATGATGACATCAGTGACCGCATCAAAGACGAACTGCACGTTCTTGGTGTCGGTGGCGCAGGTGAAGTGCGCGTAGATCTCCTTGTTTTCCTTGCTTTTATTCAGGTCTTCAAACTGACACTGAACATACTCGGACGCCTCGTCGTACGAGCTGGATCCTTGTGGAGAGAATTTCACACAATCAGAACTTCAGAAGTTCCCATTTGATTGACAGAAACTCGCAGTTCTTACCAGTATACTCTGGGAAGCAGATAGTCAGTGGGCTCTTCTGGACCTTATCTTCAAACAGATCCTTCTTGTTGAGGAACAGGATGATGGAAGTGTCCGTGAACCACTTGTTGTTGCAGATGCTTTCAAACAGCTTCATAGCTTCATGCATTCGGTTCTACAGCCCACAGGAGCACAGAAATTAATCAGAGGAACATTAGGTTCACCCAGTAACATCTTGAGTTGAACATCAACACTGGAAGAGACAAGAACATCACCATTTCCTCATCCTCAGCCAGGACGAGATCGTAGTCACTGAGAGCCGCGCAGAAGATGATGGCAGTCACCCCCTCAAAGCAGTGAATCCATTTCTTCCTCTCAGATCTCTGACCACCAACATCAAACATCCTGTGAGACGGTGAGGGGTGAAGACAGACAGTTTGGATTAGACAGTCTAACACATTTCATTGTTCCTTATATAAATCCACATCAGACACAGGCCGGCAATCATGCAGTCATGATAAATGACCTGCGCAGTCTGAGGGACAGATGTCCCGGCTGAAGCTCTTACTTGAAGTGCAGATCTTTGAAGGTGAATTGGGTCTCCACAATACCGGTGGTCTTCACTCTGGACCTCAGGACGTCTTGCTGAGTGGGCACGTAGGAAGGACTGGCTACTCTGTCCAAGTCATTTAGGTAACTAGAGAAAGTCAATGGGCTGTTTTAATCTCTAATTCATTTCACAGGATTTGTCTTTTTAGATGCATTATAAGAATTACCACTGAAAACCTCTAGGACAAATATTCCTCTCTCATCTAGACTCTATGCAAACAGTGCGGTTCTGCCACATGCTTTGACAGCGCACAGTACAAATTTGCATTTTTAAAAGGTTTGCATAAAACATTTGAATTTTGACCCATAATGAATTAAATAACATCAATTACAACTCAGACTTCGAGATATCGGCACAGAGAACGAACTGATGACGTGATCTGAGGCCACAATGGAAGAAATGGGCGGAAGAGTCAGACTATGTGGGATTCAGACTCACTATGAGGCCGAGTCATTCAGCTGGTATTCTCTGGAGCGAGCGAAGCAAGCCTGCACTCCCGAATCCTTCCACAGTCTCTGCATTATTCCCGACAGTTCCGGGGTCATGAACCCTTCGTCCATAGAGCCAGTCAGCGCGAACAGCTGCCTCGCATCATCCTGCAGACAGCCAATGAGACGCATCTTAATGATGTCACTGATAACCCTCACACACAATCTCTCCTTGATGTTTTAGCATCTATTTGTACAAGCTGTTTTCATTTATTAATATCACATGGAAAACATGTTCTAACTGGGACGGAATGCAATCGGTCTGTTTGCTTATTTGAAGCTGCAATTCGTGACTTCTTTGTTTAAAAATGAGCAAAAATCTGTTCAGTACATGACAGATCAGTGTTCAACAGCACCTCTTTATTTTACCCCGATTCACAACAGTAAGTTTGTAATAAGGATTTATAATCTGAGCTGTCAGGTCTGATTTCCTGGGAAACTCAGTTTGGCTGCATTTGACTTCAACACACGTAATGAAATGTACATAAAGTCACCTGCAGTTCTATGTTTCAAACAGAGATGGCGACAGAGAGGCAAACAATATGGACTGCAGATTTAAGAGCTTTAGAAAATGTAACAGCAGCACTTACAGCCCGACCGCCGTCTTCAAAGTCGATCTTCAGGCGGCCCATGGCCCGTATGATGGAGATGATGGACTGGATGGTGTTGCTGTAGACGACTGATTTGAACTGTTCACACTCCTCCGCTGAGTAACCTTCCTCATGAATAATCCTGTGACACAAACAAACATTTCAGGTCAATAAAGTCGGAAACTTCTAACAGGTCATTTTCACAACAGTGTGTAAATTCAGAACACTAAATTCCCAAACAGCTACTGCACAACACACACTGGTCCCACTGGTCCCACTGGTGTTCTTTAACACATATTTACATGTCAGATACTGTAGCTTTTACTGAAACAATTTATATGAAAATGTTTCATGTCTGTGATTAGACATTTCCACATTTAAATTATGTGTACCATCCATGTTAGTTAAATGGCTTTGTTTTTAATTGCTAGTGTCTTTTACAAATGATTATGATGTTGATATAATAATTTACTGCGTGAAAACTTACTTCATCTGTTTAACAATTGTACTCTTCCCAGATTCACCAGCCCCTAAAAAAAAAGACAGAGAGAGAGAGAGACATAGAGACAGACAGAGAGAGAGAGAGACAGCACAAAACAAGTTACCATAAAACAACAGAGGAAAGACAGAGAAACTGATGTCATGTGAAACAACCAAACGCCTCAAAGCAGCTAAACAGTGTTGACACTCAAGCATCTGAGACTGTTAACCTGACTGGATTAATTCAACATTACTGTGGTGTATCAGCATTACAGGCAGTTCCCTGTAAACAAACCTGCAAACATAAACACATAAACTGTGTTTTAAACACATACACTGCATAGATACCCTGTCTATATCTATGCCCTTATTCACTGTTGCCTCTTATTGTAATTGAAGTTGCTTTCTTGTCCTCGTTTGTAAGTCGTTTGGATAAAAGCGTCAGCTAAATGACTACATGTAAATGTAAAATGTAAACCTTGTTTCAGATCTCTGAAGTCATTACAGAATAACACAGTGTATTCATCCTCACTCAGCAGAACTCTCACATGGCTCTGGTTTAAAGATGCTCCACCTTACTGTGAGACTCACTGAGCCAACAGCTACGTTTGTGGTGCTGTCATTTTAAATCATTATTTGGTTTCCGGGCAACCACTGGCTGAAACATACAATCATGCTCAAAATCATGAATCTGAATTCATCTTGAACGAAAGATGCTTTAATCTTTAGATTTTATTCTGTCTCTGTGATGCTCATTTATCACTGAAATAAAACAGTACAAATCTGTGAAGATATTTCTCTTCTCTGTATATCAGCTATAGATTTATACTGCTGTAATAAACCTGATGCTCTCCGTCTGTCCCCTGTATACACAGAAGTTTATCTTATTTCACAACTGACATAAACACACACAGATGGACAGGCCAATGAGTACACAGCTCATTGTCACACAATACAGTGTAATACATAAGATTATATATGGTTATTCTATAATACTGGTTTATTAGATCTACAATGTAAAACAGGCTTTGATCATGAAGGGTTAAATGTCAGTGGACGCATGACTAAATGAACACTGTAATGCGCTCATGTGTTTAAACTTCAGACACGATCAGTAATGATGTTTCTTATATAACAAACAAATGCTCCAGATACCACAAGAGAATCAAGTATCTGCCTTCATTACTCAACGTCCTCAAAGGTCTCTGCACACAAGCGCTGGAAAGGTTCAGTAAAAACATATGCAAAACATCAATCGGAAACTGAGAAGTGGCCCGCATGTAAATCACAATGAATGCACAATTTTACTGTTTCAGGATAACAGAGTGAAAAAGTGAATCAGAGATCCAGTTTATACAAAGTAGTATAAAAAAATCTCCAGCAACTGTCTGAAAACAGAAAACAATATTACACAACTGATTTGAATAAATTATTGTAAAAAATGGCACATGACAGATGCTTCATGAGGCTGAAAAAAACTTTTTGGCTGTATAAGATCCCATAACAAACTTTTAACATTAGTAGAACCCTTGTTTTACAAACAGTTCACAGTAGTGGACAAAGGTTCTTTAGACTACAAAAAGTAGGTTAGAATAAAAACAACTCAAAACTTAAGCCTTTAAAAACAACAAACTATTCACTCAGTGTTAAACTCTGTTTCAGATCATCTAGTGTCACACATTCAGTCTTTCTGAAAACAATCCTATGTCGTCAGTATGATAACTGGATCAGGGTCTGGTTAATCTGTTGAATTAGTCTCTGTGTTAGATTTAGATTAGGTTTAACTCTAGTCTTTTATTTGCAGGATTATCCGTTTGCTTCTAACTGGCTTCTTGCGAATATGCAAACACTCTGAAAGGATTGAAATCAACATAAATGCGCGTCGTTTTAGACGAGAAACTCTTCAATGACATATTTAAACACATTATAAGCGATTTCTTAACCTCTGTGACATATAAACAGGAACTGAAGACATTAAAAACAGAAACATATGATTCAGGCAACTTCACTGAGTGATTTAGCCTCCTGTGCTAGTCAAGAAAACCAGCACTTTACCCAACATTGAATTCTTCACCTGCAGATTATTTATGGGTATCTAGTCAGTATTATCTGGTGCAGTACTTCAGGGTGAGGTGTGTTATTACCCAGCAGCAGCAGCTTGACCTCTCTGGCCGCTTTCTCTCCCTCATCCCGCAGGTTTTTGTCGATCATTTTACTCCTCTCCTGGGCGCTCTTGTCGCCCGTGCTCAGCGCGCAGCCCATCTCACACGCGTTCCCTCCACACGACAGCCGAGCAACTCACCGCGAATGACGGAGACACCCGGAACACGCACGCCCGGCGCTTCACACACACGCACACGCACGCACGCCCGGTTAACGCGACGCTGGAGTTTAAAGTTATAAACACTTAAACGGAGGATGTGAAATCTCAGCGGAGGCTGTTGCCGGCCATGCTTCACTGACAGGGACCCGAGACGCTGATATTATGAGGACGCTGTTATGAACGCGCGGCTGCTGTTCGAGTGTTCACTCACTTTCTCTCTTTTCCTACATAAAAGCCCCCACCTCTGCACGGGAGCGCGCCTGAGCGCACGCGCACTTTCACTCACGGGTGCGAGCGGCTCGGACTCAACGTTCAGTGGTCTTAACCAGTTTCCCAGTTTTTCATGAAATCTCAATTGTTTATCAATTATTAGTTCGCTTATTAATTCATTTATAATGCTCGTTCTGTGTTGTTGTCGTCACTCTGTCGCACCCAATCAAAACAGTTTTAGCTGCACTTTACATGTGTCCAGTTTAAATTCAGTTAATATCAGTAGCCAATTAATTAATTAATAATTACTGATGCTTTTATAACAAATGCTATCAAATATTATAATAACAACAACAATTATTAGTATTATGATCTGCTGCTGGAAATTCATGCTGTATCACAATACACAATTGCAATTTTACCAGTACGAATTTATCATTTTAGGACTCCATTCAATCATATTAATACTGTTTCACACATAATTGTTATGACACATTTTTTAGATGAATGTCTGCAGTATCTGGTAAACACGAGTGATTTATGAAGGCGATAGTTTCATTTGGTGAGTTGAACGGAACCACATCTGGTCGCCCGGGTCACGGGTTCACCCATATTCAAATCGAGTCTGATTTAGAGATTCTCTCGGGCGGTACAAACCACAAATTCATCAGATGAGCTCATACACGCTGTAGAAATATAATCATAGCCGGCCTCGTTCTTTTACATGTTATTTAAATGACAAATATCACGAGCGTGCAAATTCTCCCCTCATATCCACTGCAGCTGTATTTTCCTAAAGAACCGCAACGGAACACAGGAGGCCATTTAATCCAAATTCAGCCCAATCAAGCAGACCTCATTCAGAGGACGTGTAGAGGAAGTGACGTGTGCAATACAAGGTCCATCAAATAACCCATTTAACGAAATATTTAGTGGGAATAAAGAGATATTATAATACACATATAGTGAGGTTGTCAGAGTTCAGTCCTCCAGCAGGTGTCAGAGATGAATAACAGACACTTATAATGACAGACACAGATCATTGTTGTTCTTTCTGCAGGATGGAGAGATGTGGTAGAACAGCAGACCGGTGTTACTGTGTTTGAACGCGGACGCTGCTGAAACAGCACCCGGGGGAACGTGTGCGCATGTGCGTGTTTGCCAGAACATTGAAAAGACGTTATACAGTCTGCATCATTTTCTTTAAATTGCACAAAATGCACACGTGCAATGTAAGCTTTGTGATTCTTTGTAATGTACAGACATGTTTTTAGAGATTTCTTATAAAAGAGGGCGTTTAGTTTTACCCTGCTCAGTAGTGCCACCAGGTGGCCGCATGGTTGTATTCACCCAAATTGAATACAAGAAACTGCATGTTAGTCATAATTCATAACTGGATAACTTTTCCCCTGAAACACAAGTTTGAAAACGTTTGTTTTGAAAGTGTAACTATGACAGAACTCTCATTCTGCATGCAGTGTGTTGAGTGTCACATCACCTGACGCTTCAGACTCAACAGCACATTGTCCAGCAGATAAACACGCGTTAAAACTCTCGACGACGCGTTCTTAATGCTGTTGTGTGCCGTGAACGCGTTCGTGCGCGCTGTCCTTGGTCCTGGAAACCCAAGTTCTCCCGTTCGGGCCGGGTTCTGATGCTGGTTCTGAACGTTTCCAGTGTGCTGTCAGTGTGTTCCATCCTCTCAGCCCTCGCGTTTACACACACAATATCTCCATGGAGATTCGTCTAGTCCTGATCTGTTCAGTTTGTTTTCATTGTTCTTGGACTGAATGCTTTAAGTCTGTCAGTTATTGGCAATGTTCTCCATCAACATCAACATGAAGCTGCAGACAGTCATCATCCACTTCCTGTTGCATGAGCAGACCGGTTCATTGGCATCTATGAATTTCTCACGTCTACATCATGATTGGCCAGCGGCCTTCAGGTCCAGTCACAGTTGGGTGTATGGTTCCATTCACAAAATGGTTCTTTGCACTAGAAAAGGTTCTTTAGACTATCGAAAATAAATAATTATTTTAGGAACCTTTGACTGCATGGTTCTTCTATGGTACCACTGGGAAGAACCTTTATTTTCAGAAGTGTCGTTCACCCAAAAGTGTTTACAAACCCTCATGTTGTTCCAAAGACACATTTTGTGAAATTCTTCAGCTTTAGAACATAAACTACTTCCATGAATTACTTCCACTCAGTTACCAGTCAAATAAGAGCAGATGGGAAGTTATTGTGCACAATATCACTGAACTCCAAAATGTATTTAAAACATTTGAAGGAGCAGAGTGAGCTCGTCTGAAGCTGCTGACATACAAGTACAGGAATATTGATAAAGTTGAACACATGTCAAATTCCCCTCATCTGTGTATGAATCTGTGCAGTTACAGCGTGTTTCATTATTAATATCAGCCCATTGGATTTATATTAACAAAATAATGGGAAGAAAATTATATGGGGGTCACACACTGTGTTTTGTGTACTATAAACCTGCTTACCCTGCAATAACAAAAATAAAAACAAAAATAAACAACTTGGGTTAAAAAGAATTTTAATTTTAATCATTTATCATAGGAAAATAAACAGACATTGTGTAAGTCTAACAAGCAAACTGGCCTTTTTCAACAGTTAAAATTGCATATTTTCTATTGTAACAGGGAGGAATTACATAAAATAAACGAGCATGTTTTTCCTGTCCACATACAGTTTAAACATTTTTTCAAGTAGTACATTATAGTACAATGCTGGTTTCTCAGGATAAATACTTAAAAGACGGTGTTTGTGCTGAAAATAAAGCACATTTCAGAACACCCCGACACGAAGCTGTAAAACAAAGTACAGAAAAACACACCGATGTTCAAAGAAACATCATAGACTTACAGCTCAGAAGGCTTTTCAGTGTTTTATTGCTGATTCAATTTGAACTACATAAAGACTCTTTTGAAAACAGACTTAGTAGCAAAACACGTGTTGATGCATATAGTCTGTGTTCCTAGAAAACAAAGACAACCTGCGACAGTGAGGTAGCAGAAACATTAGGAGGTGTAGCGTGGCAGTATCTCAGAGGCGTCACCTGACCCCTTCACCTCTGTCATTTGCCAAAGTCCCAGGTTCAACACTTTAAGGCAGGGGAGCTGTGTGATGCGCTCCAGCCCTCTTTTGGTTATTTTGGTACAGCCGTACAGGTCAATTCCAGTCAGCTGAGTCAAATGATCAGCTATGAGCTCCAGTCCCTTGTCTGTGATTCGCACACACTGCCCAATGTTTAATGTTTTCAGCTCATGCATCTGTCTCACCATCCTGTTGATTCCATCATCGCTGATGTGACACGAGCAGAGCGACAGGGATTTGAGCTGGTAGAGACCCTGTGCGATATAAGCCAGACTCTGATCACCCACTTTATCACAGAACGACACGTCCAGCCCACACAGCCTCAGAGTGCCCATCGAAAGATACATGATACCCGTGTCACTGATGTTGTCACAGGAACGCAGATTCAGAGTCCACAGCTGAGTCATGTGAGACAGATGGATCATTCCTGCATCCGAGATTCCGCCGCAGAAGCTGAGGTTCAGAACTTTCAGCTTGTTCAAGCCCTTGGAGATGTGCTTGAGGGACAGATCTGTCAATTTCTGACAGTCTTGTAAAGTCAGATGCTCCAGACTGAGGCAGCCCTCCGCCGCGCTGCGCGTCATGCCGGCCAGGTGCCCGATGCCCACATCAGACACATGCCTGCAGCTCCGCACATTCAGGCTTTTGAGTTTGTGGAGGCCCCAGGCAATGAGTAACAGTCCCGTGTTTGTGATGTTACTACACCCACCCAGATCCAGCAGCTCGAGGTTTTTCAGATACTGCGCGATTCTGCCCAGACTGGAATCTGTGATCTGTTTACAAAGACTGAGGTTGAGTATTCTCAACGAGCTTATATCCTGCACGAAAGCATGACCGAGGCCGTTATCGGTTAGATTGTAGCATCCACTCAGATTGAGGCTCTCTATGTTCGGCATCCCTTGTATCACATAGCTCAGACTGCGCCTCAGGCTGAGAATCTGCACTTTCTTGATTCCTCTGGTCTGCAGGCTGGGGAAGAGTGACGGGTTTGCTCTTCTCAGGTGGAGTTTGGCTTCCACTCCCCTCCACACGGATTTGTGGTACGACGCGTCTCTCCACGCCGTGCACACTTGCGCGACTCTGCCTTTGCCCTTCACGTCCAGGTAGTTAAAAATCATCGCTAAAATCTCGGGGAAAAGACTCGAGACCTCTAGCTCCATGACTACAGCAGCAGCCTGTTAACTTAGCAAAGTTAGTTGGTGAACTGAATTAATCTGCTCTTCTACCGGCAGGGACCACATGAAAGTGAATACGGTGGAAATGTTTCGAGAGCAGCTGTGAGTCCAAACACGTGCAGACGGAATGCAAAGTGAAAGCACAAAACAGACGCGTTGTGTAAAAGTTCATCCGCGCTGGATTTGTTTTAAATCACCAGCTAGCGTCGCAATACGAGCTGTTACGGCTTCGCCAAGTCTTTGTGGATTTTCTAAAACGGAAAACATTTTTATAACAATAATGTGGACTCACTAAACGTCATGACATAAACCGCCCGATTCAACTCTGAAAACAATCAAATGAATAGTTAAAGAAAACAAACGACGTCGCATGAATACGAACCAGCCATTCGACTATGGAGAACTATGGAGTCCGATTTCCGGTTGCCTTTGTCTTCCTCTATTCAAAATAGGGAGGGCAACTCTTACTGACGTCTATTTTTAATTATGAAAATGCTCAAATTTAGGTTCAGACTCTCTAGAATTGGTATTTAATGAATTAAGATTACTTTAAAATACACAATGCATTACAATCGGTCAAATAAATTCAAACAGCTGTATTTGAAATATCCACACACCCCTATTATCCAGCGCACATTGGTTTGTCCTGCCGACTCAACGTCACCAGCCTTAAACAAACATGAACACCAGTTATCTTTGAATACGAATTCAAATGTAGTTTTTTAAGCTTTCTACACATGCAAACCCAACAGTTTTTTCTATACAAAATGCGGAACAACATTTGCCAAAGCAAATTATGGAGATATCAAATGAAAGACCGGCTAATAAAAGCCATACACAAAAGCTTGGCAGTTGCGGGCCTTTAAAAACGCGCAACCAATGTTGTACAAACACTCAGAACATTAAATTAAATGATTCTAAGTTAAAATATTTTACCACACATTGTTGGGGTTGTAAACTACAGAGAACAAGGTCAATTTTATTCCTAAGGTCATGCAGAGAAATATGAAACAACTACAACTTTCTCAAGTACCTTTGACTATTACACACTGGATCTGTTGTGCATCGCTTATTAATAATAAACTACATGTTCTGGCGTTAGAAAACACATTTATCAGTCTTTAATCCAGCTTTAAAATGGTTTCCTCATTAAACATTCTTAATAGCACCAGATGATGTTTCAATTCATCTATACTGGAATCGAACCCACAACCTTTGTGCTGTTAACTCCCCCACTCTGTTAAGCTACAGGAACTATTAAAAAATGCAAATAATAGCACAAGCACTAGTGAAACACATATGTTTTATTACATATTTGAATATATACACATTTTCCTTTACATGACTGACACACAAAACCATAGTTACCAGAAGGACCCTGATTAAAATAACTGTCAAAAAAAACAAAACTGCAGCAGTTTTTGCTGTTGTAATGTTGTTTATCTACGAGAGTAACTGAGATGTGGTAAAATATGCAGTTTTCTGAATCTGAGCTTGTTTAGTGGTTTGAAAACAGTTTAACTTTGTATCTAAAAGTGGTTTTGGTCAATTAAAGAGGAAACAGTGCAGTCATAGAGTGCAGTCAAGTATAAAATGTAATCGATGCTGTCTGTTAATCACTGCATATACTGCACTGCAGTATTCATTTTCTTCTCTAGAGAAGTCAATCAGTTCAGAGGTGAGAGGAAGTCACTTCAGTGTAGCACTGCTGCGGTATTCAAACTGCTGCTGTACTTCAATACTGTATGTGTCTTTACTGCCGTAATCAAATACGCAGTGTCGAAATTATAAATGTAATACTCATTAATCCAGTTTGTTTGCACCTAAAGATGGTGTCTGAAAACAAACATGGGTTTACAATAGCCAAAACTCAAGTGAATGCAAAAATACAGTTTCATTCAACGTGAAAATAACGTGTTTTCATATGTGTTCATTCAGATCTTATAATCCATAATCAAATCAAGCTCTCCATCACCTACATACAATGAGAGTAATGGTGACTGTTGAAGATACACAGTATTTAATACCACGTTTATCATAAATGAAGTCAATGAGCAATGCTAACATAAGCATGTAAAGCTATGAAACCCTGCATGAATCTTCCACGCACACTGTCCTTCAGTTCACACTCAAACACTGTCAATGAAGTACACTTCCCACAATACTTGTCATCATTACTGTGTAATAATTATTACTGTGTATTTACTGTGTCATTATTACTGTGTAATAATTATTACTGTGTATTTACTGTGTCATTATTACTGTGTAATGAAGTCATAAATGTCTGTTATTCCAACATCCCGACATTCTTTATCCATCCCGTCAACATTCCCGCACGAGTGTTTGATACACTGTCAACACCTTTATAAACCTGATGTGTTGATGACACTCTCTATCTCTCTGTCTGTCTGTCTCTCTCTGTGTCTCCCTGTCTCTCTCTCTCTGTCTCTCTCTCTCTGTCCATCCATTCAGTAACAAGTATCTTAATTCAGTAAACTGCAAAAGCAAAGCATGATATATTCTGTGCTATCACTGCAATTCAGCGACTTGCATTTATTACAATAAGGACAGTATATAAAGCACAGGAGGTTATTTTTCTGATGAAGAAAACTTAACCGGTTTAGTCTTTCCATCCCTGGTTGTCTAAACGTACACATTCAATGATCTGTATAGTTACTGCTTTTAAACAGCAGGTTTGTTCAGATCCGAGTGGTATTATTCAGACCTTACAGTCATTGTGAACCGTCAGATGCGTCGTGTCCAGTGAGAGGGCCACTCAGAAGACCAGAGCCTTAGAGATGACCTATAACCTCAACCTCACAGCTGCCTCAGCTGGTCTGCAGACTGTCTGAGCTGCCGGGGTTTGCAGGTTTGTGGGCTGCTGAGGGGATGATGAAGCCGGGCTGCAGCCCAGTGGTGGGAGCCTGCGGACACACCTGAACCCACTGCTGTGTAGCGTATGCGGGGCAGGTGAAGCCGTACTGAGGGTTGTTCAGACACAGTGAACCCTTCCGTGCGTTTGCAGAGTTGATGGAGGCCGGCACATGACCACCAGCAGAACACAGCTGGCCCGGTGCTGAGTATTTACGTGGAAACATCTGAGGAGAAAGACACTTTATTACTAGCTGTTTATTATCAAATGTACGGTTCTAGTTCTGAATGCTGATTGGTCAATCAAACGTTCAAAGAAAAACAGCTATTGTCCAATCAGCATCCTCCGTTTTTAGGGCACTTTGTGGAGAGAGTGAGGAGAAGATGAATGTACTTCACGTGTGTTTCTCCTGGAGTCTTTCTTCATCTTGTTCTTGGCGTCTCTGGCCCAGTTATCAACCAGCTGATGCAGGTCGTCTGTAAAGGTGCCCTTGTGTGGCTGCTGAGCAGCAGCGGTTTGGTTCTGGTTCTGGTTCTGTCCGTTCTCTGTTCTCACTGGGCTTGTGTTGTCTGCAGGTTATGATGAATATTCAATCATCAGAAGGTCATGTGAGGAGAATCTTTAAATACTGTGATGAAAATACCTTGATGTGGAGCATGTGAGCTGAGACTCTTTCCTGTGGTCGTCTGGCTGACTGAACTCTCACTGCTCTGTACAGCTTGTTTGTTCCCTAAACAAAACAGACACAACAACATGAACAACAGCTTCTGATGGCAATCTGATCAATGTTACAGTTAGAGGTCGACCAATCAGCTGATACCTTGTTGAAGAGAGCTGGCCTGAGAGCCAATGCTGCAACATGATTTACTGCCTTTGCTCTTCGTAGGTCTCCGCCTGCCTGATGACATGGCTATGGTGGGAGGGGCCACCGCAGAGGGCGGGGTTTTGCCCAGACATTTGAACAGTTCTGCAATCTCCTTTCTCTGTTTACTCTGTAATGCCTGGATCTCAAGCAGATGTCTGCAGAGGCATAAACATCAATCGCTGTGTTTTTAAAACTACTGCGGTTAAGATTTTAAACCTATTAGAAATCTAGAACAGCAGTTTTGAGATTTTGATCCATGCATGTAAACACTTGTACATGTACTTGTTTTACTCTTTACATCATGGCCATTCTGTCATTCACACATATACAGCTATATAATATGACATATACAGCTATATAATATGACATATACAGCTATATAATATGACATTTACAGCTGTATAATATGACATATACAGCTATATAATATGACATATACAGCTATATAATATGACATATACAGCTATATAATATGACATTTACAGCTGTATAATATGACATATA
>JAZGTI010003349.1:0-27689 GCA_036877585.1 Botia kubotai
CCGAAGCTATAAGATCCACCCACCTCACTCAGTAAAAATGAATTTTGTCCTGGTGGGTTACATTATCAGAGCAGTTGAACCTCAAGCTATACTTCCCCTCTCTCCAGCAGCCATTCTGTTCACCTTCTGCTGCTATCTGTCTGCACATGAGTCTGCTCACCTGCTACACAGCCTGCAGGTTTAGTACTGCTTGTACACCAAAGGTCAACCACATTTAACATTTATTAAATGTATTTTTTTGTTAAACTCAATTACACCGCCTTTATGTACAAAACTGTTTTCAGGCATAACAAAATACAGTAAAAAATATAAAGCAGATATTACAAAAGGGCAGTAATTTGTATTTGACTGGGCTGTATTTTGTTTTTTCTTGTCATTCTGTCCCTGTGTGGTTCTATAGTGTTTGCACATATCAATCTGCAAACAATAGTGTACAGTGAATCTCTATGAAAGAAACCAAAGTGTCTCTCACTCTCACTTTCTTTAATTGCACACTTGTGCGTGAAGACTCGCCCCTACTAAACACATTTTCACGAAACCTAATAATCCTCACATGCATTGTGATGGCGAAGGCAGACAGGGCGGTTAATTGGCTCCCCACTTGAGTGACAGGTACAGTGGAAATTTAAACTGCAACAGGAAAAAGGTGATATTAAGTACTGAAAGCAGTGCATTAAATTATAAACCTGCCATCAGTCACACCCATACCTGCACGTGTGCACGCACGCTCGCACACTGAGCAGATGAATTGTCTGCTGTCAGTTCTTCTTTCTGAAATGCATGCAGGGCTGGAATCATTAGCCGTTCTTGGCCCTGGAGCGAGAGAGAGGCTGACAGAGAGATCTTTAACTGTAATAGATGTCAGACTTAGCAAGACTCTCTTCATAAGTGCCAATCTGCTGCCGCGCAGGTAGCAGCTGGGGAGGTGAGCCGAGGAAGAATAATGATGAAGAGAGAACGACAGGAAAAGGAGAATGAAACACAGTGACTTTGACTTAAAGCCTCTTTGGTTACCAAAGGCTAAAACACATAATTCCGACAAAAATGCATGCAAATAAGACAATATTGTTAAGTGTTTTTTAAGAAAAACATAACAGTCTTTTGTGGTTTATGGTTAGTCTTTTTTTGTTTTGTTTCTCAACCACTGTTTTACATATTTTTATGTACTGGAGTACTGCAGAACTCTGCATAAACTATACTGTGATCTTTGGGGAATGGTGGCTGGCTGCCTGTCTTGGTCCCAAAATGCTGTTACTGTCGTTCCTTGTGTCATTGTACCTGATTTTAATATTTATCCTTCCAGGAAGTGCTGTGAATCATGTGATGCCCCAGGGAATCTGGTTATTGTGTGTTGAGTTCACCTCACTGTGTGCTGAGCAATTTGCACCCTATTATTTGTTTGGTAATTTTAGTGTATTGTCCCTGTGCAGGTGACCAGTCCTTGTCTTTTTGATTTCTTTGCTTTTTTTAAAGGTGTTTATTCTGCTAGCGTGGCTGATTGTAGCGAGTAATATCTCACGGGTTATTAACGCTATATCTCGCATGATTAAAGGAAGTGATACTCCTAATGCTTCTGTCTTGCATCTTTTATAATTTCCATAAATATGGAATTTCCATAAATTTTAAATGCATGTTATTTTTTCCCTTTGGGTATAAATCGGTGTCCTATATAGAACTTAGATGTTTGTTATTATTTGTTAAATAGCTTTATCTTCCATTACTGTAATTTTGTCTTGTCTTAACTGCAACTCTGAAAAAAGAGATGTCCTTACCCTTATAATGTTCTGGGGAAAAACAACTTTTGCTGATTGAGCATGTGTACCTCTCCATTCCTCTCTGCTGTACTTCCAGTAAGCAGGTCCACTCTTCCACTAAAACAATAACATCACCATTTGTTGTTTTATTAGCTTGACTCCTGCCAGACCTTGTTAGAAAAAACAAAATGAAAGACAGTACATCAACACTTTTCTGTCCCTCAACCTATTACCATTAAAAGACCTGATCTCCCACCTGTAAAATCTCCAACAGTAAAAGAGAGATAAGAGAGAGACGATCAAAGGAAAAAAGGAAATTGTGGGCCATATTGATTGTTTGTTTCTTTTTCACTTGTTAGCCTATTTTTCCTCAGTCTTTTGGCCTCCTCTTACTTGTGCTTTTGGGTGTGTTTTTAAGACAGAACTGTTACAATTCTTTATAGCTGTTTTTTTAGAAGAATACAAAACGTCCTTTACATTAGGTGAGAAAAACACTTTTTAACACTTGCTTTCTACTGGTTTTAGCTAAGAATAAATTAATTTATGCTAAAGACCTTTGTTGGTTCCTCTTAGCATATCAGGCACACGTAAACACTGTTCATTGTCTCTAATGCCCTTGTCAGTACACCAAGAATGCTAATCCAGCTTATGTTTGTCTTTTTCTGACCCTGCTTCCAGTATCACAGTCAGCTGATTAATCAAAGCTGCATTTATACTTTGTTCACACAGGATGCTGAAATTAGTTGATCAAATCATACCTGCTCTTCCATAACAGCAGCTCTTTGACAGACACAGTTGGCTTCATTATTTTATTATAGTGAAAAATGTGGGGAGAAACAAAACTATAGAAAACCATTAAAACATCTCAAGAAACAAAATACACTCAGCTTTCACTCCCAGCATGCACCAGAGAAAAAGATTTAAAACCATCTTTACTAAGCAAACAAACAACCGCAGCCTAATATCAATATTTTATAAATTTAGAATCTCATTAGAATAAAGTTAAAAATAATGTAAACTGTATACCTAAAACTTTACTTACCAACTATTTCAAATAAATAAACATTCATTTGAAAGTATAGAAAAAAGATTTACCATTACAGCATGACACCTCCCTTGATAAACAATGTTCTTTAAAGTTTTCCAAATCTCACTCCAACTCATAATTATTCATTTCCTATTCTCCCTGCAATTAAAATGATCTACCCTACTTTTCTCTAAGATCTTTATTTCTATAGTTTTTTGAATCACCAATTTTCCATATCCAACATATACAGCAAACATACTGTTGTCTTTATCATATATTTGACAAATAAAGTTTCAGACTCAGGCAATACTTTTTGTCTTCAGATGATGTACAGGTAGGTTAGCATCTACTGGCAGGGGTTCAAAAAATCTTGCTATGAAACTAAACCTTGATACTGTGGTGGAAAAGTTCTGAGATCTGCAGAATAGATTAAAAATCTACTGTCAGCGTTTTCATTTCTTTCTGATTATGTAATAGCTTTATTAAAGGCAAGGTAGGTGATTTTCCAAAAACATATTTTTGTAATGCTGGTCTTTTCACATAAGTACTTTGAACATATTGCAGGAATGGTATCAATTCAAACCTTTTATCTTTCTTATTTTATTCATACAACTATGGTTTCCATATGAGCACAATAAAACTTATTTGGTATACAGAGTATATAGCTCTGTATATTTCTTCATTATTTATATAAAAGCATATATATATATATATTTATATATATATATATATATATATTTATATATATTTATATATGCTTTTCTCCATTTCTGTCAGCCTATTCTATTTTAAAATCTTCTGTACAGTTACAGACTCAAGCTTAATTAAACTTTTTGTTATCTATTAAAACTTATTTCATTAACTCAACTTTGGCCTTAACCCTTTCAAGCCAGCACCAAAGTGTATTTATTACTGTAAATCTTCATTGAAGGTCAAATGTAATCATACTCTCATCTGCTTCTGCATTCAATATCAGCATGTTTAAAAAACAAAAAAAACAGTATGAACAAACATCACATGAATGCCACATTCCTCCAGTCTAGTGGTATGTCCTTGATGGAAGATCTATTCAAAAGTCAAGTATTCTCCTCACTCAGTATCATCAGGGTTGAACAATGTTACATTAGAAACTGTTACTTAGATTTTGAGGTGCCAAAACTATATTGTATGCACTCCCAGGGAATCGAATACATGTTACTGGCATTGTTAGTGACATGCTCTACCAGTTATTGAAAAGCAACTCATTTTGCTGCTCCTGTTACCTTACCCATCCTTGATGCTTGGGTCACATTTTCACAGCCAGTTTGTTTCCCAACCCTAAACAGTGCACTGTAACCCGCTGCTTCCGCACACACCTGACTCCACAGTGGAGCAAAAGAGATGACACGGGCTCACCTGGGAGTGATGCATTCACGCAACTCTCAACAGTGACTAAACACTCACTATATTAGTCAACTAAATATTAGCATTTGCAGAGTCAGTGAAAAATAGAGTTTGAAATAAAGAAATTAGAAGCAAACTTTCTTCGCCAGTGTAGTGTAACATTTTGAGAGAGAGAGAGAGAGAGAGAGAGGGAGAGAGACAAAGCAGCGTGCTTATCAGCACCAACAGCCTGTGTGCAAGCCATTAAAGTGTGTTTACTGTAGCAATTTACTGTAAAGCTCTGTAAGTTTATATGTTTGTATACATACAGTACGTGACACTGAAGTCCTGCTTCTACCTGTTGCCTCCATGTCTGTGGGTGGGCAAGTAATCAAGTGAAGGCCATAAAACAAGTGTGTGATCTTAAATATCATTTATTCCAATCCCAGTCTTTAAATTTTTTCATTCATACATTATATACACCTTTAAATCATTCCTGCATTGGCTGTTTACATTTGTTGCTAATTATAGTGTATTTAATGAAATACACAGTTTAGAAAACACCAGAATAAGGCTGGGTAATGGAGCATCTGATTCGAAAGTATTGTGGCTCTGTATCAAAGTCACCTTACTTTTATCTGTATGGCCTGTGGGAGTTTGTTTTGGTTCAAATTGATCCTTTCAGATCTAAACACTTTCTTCTTGTCCGGCAGTCTCCTCACTTTAATTTGGCATTTCAGACAGAGTTTGTGGCTGATTACACAGCAAAATGAAAGCATAGGAGGTCATGTGGAAATTTGATGGGGGCAGAAGAAATGCTGTTTCACACCCACTAAATGTCATATTACGATAAAACTCAATATTTTATGAATAAGTGCTGTGATGTATTTACATAATTTTCACTGTCAGTCATCTTGGTTCAAACATGCCTTCTTTCTATATAAATTAGACTCAATATATGTAATTTATTTACATATCTTACAGTGCAATGCTTCAAAATTTCATCATTGTTTCAAGATAAAAATGTTCCATAAATAGTAATATATTCATTTGTATTAGGTGTACACATTAAAACATGCTAAATCAAAACAAAGATGACACCTTCTAGTTTACAATGGGCCACAATCGTCTGTTGTAATATAAAATCCCATATACTTCAATGGGTCTTCAATAGACAATGTCCTTCAGGGTGCATTTGAAGAAATATTGATGGATTAATATGTTCACATTTCCTTACAGAGATGTAGCATTTATTTTCATTTTCCACTAAATTACTCACCTGACAAGTATTAAACTGTCTTATGATGTGTGTTACATTTAATGCCAGGGGGCTAATACAGGCTGAACTAAACAGCAGAAGAACAGAAGTACAGTATTATGGTAAGGGTTAGGACTGACCCTTCTGTCAAAACATTTGTCTTTTCTGTATATACATTATGAAAGACATTAGATACAGTAGATGTATGATGGGATGAAAGGAAAGTACATGGGCAATAAGGGAAACTGTCAATGTCAAAATAAAAAGTAACTGTGAAACGTGTACAGTGTGTAAGGGCATGTCAAAACTTCTACAGGGTCCCCAACCCCTTCAGACCACAGACAGTTAAAACTCATAAGTTTTAGTTACCGTCATCAGTTTTTTTCCACTTAACTGAAATTTGTCATTGTCTCAAATGAAAGGAGCAGTTGCAGGTATTCATTACACGGAGAAGAGTGTTATAAATGGGACTCAGCAAAGTACGCCATGCCATCATATTTAATACTTAATAAGTATTAAATATTTAATATTTCATAAGGTTTTCAGATCAGCCCAATTACACAACAATTTCAGCCACAACATGTTTAGATTTGAACTACCTTTTATTAATCCATTTGGCTAATGTACCACCGGACCAGGGCGTCAGTTCACCATTTCGGGTTTTTTGGTGTAAAAATCCTTGACAGAACCACATCGTCCCAGCCCGGTGTCCTACAAGATAAGGATGACCTTGTTTAGAAGTTCCAATTTAGAGATTGCGAGATGCTGTTACTTTGAAGAGGTTTGCCACAGATTGTGACAGTTGATGGCAGTCAGGCGCTGCAGGTGCTGATTGCAGAAGGAGAGAGGAGGAGAGAGGGCATTTAATTTAGACCCTAACCGGCCCCTCCATCTTTCCACCACACAGGGAGTTAATCAGTACTTAAGCAACGAATCTGGTGACAAGGCTGGAGAAGAAAAAAACTGAAGGGGATGAATGATGGTGAAGGCAAGGGGAAATGGAAAAACAGGCAGTGAGAGGGGATGAATTAGAGGGATGGATAAATATAATAATAGACAAGCTGATGGACAGAGAGATTAGCTTTCAAATTATAGCAGTCACAAGGGGGTCCTGCATTGCACCATTACTCCCCTCTCCAGCAAGCTCTGGTTTTGTTGAGTTTTTCTTTGAAAGCCTTGTGGACTCCTTCAAGCTGCGTTTTCTCCCTCAGAAACTTTTTCCTCCCTCCCTCCCTCCATGCTCACTACCCCTCTACTGATTCCTCATTCCACTCTTTCCTGCACCGGGCAGAGTGCGAGCGGTGTGGGGTACTCAAAGTCCCAGCGTGTGTCTCTAGAGTAGGAGATGAATGAGAAGATAGTGGATTTGGTTTAATGGCTGGTTGAACTAGCAGACTGCAGGAGACATGGCTAACTACGGTGCCGAGGGAGCATTTGTGAACCCTTTGCTATTATATTTGGTTCTGTAACAATGTGACCTTTAATGTAAACTCATATTTAAGTCAAGAGTCGATTTAGCAGATGAAACAAGTCTTATATGTAGGACTTCCCAGTAAAAATCAACATCTTTGTTGAGATAGATTTAACAAATGTATCTTCTCTGCTGAAAAGACCACCTTAGAATCTGGAGGTCTATAATACCTGGAGAATGAAATCCGTTGGCATTCTTATTCATCTAAATGGCAGTTGTTTGGAGACACAGTACCCCTCAGAAAGGGCAAACATGCTGCCATACTAATCACTTCAGAGCTGCAGGACAATGACATCATGACCTTGCTGATTGACTGAGCTCTGACATCAAGGCAGACAGGGAAACACTTAATTGGTATAAAACATCAGACACCCACTAAACATATCCTATATATTAATGAAATAATGGTACAAACAAATTACAAACAAATTAAACACTAAACATAAATTAGAAAATTATTTCTAAACATAACATTCAATGGAGAAAAATGTTTTTTTGCAGCTATATGTTGTAGTTATGACATCTACCAGCAGAGGATAAATAGGCCACACTAACCATAGAGCTTACTTTATTATGTCTTGACCTAGGCTGGTCGGTGATGGTCTAACTCATTGAATGATCTGTGGATGGTGTGACTCATTTGGGCCAAACCAAATTTAGATGCGAATAAGGGACTTCTGTTTTAGACAAACGTTAAATGTTTTAGACAAACATTTTTTACCTACAAATCAAATGTCCAAACAACTGTACTTTTGCAAGTTACATTCAAAAACATTTGGCTCAAAGATCTTAGGGAGCACATGTCCTTCATTTAGAACATAAAGCATGATGTTTTCGAGGAACATGACTCAGTGTTCCCTAATAACTGCCAGCTTTCTGGACCCTGAGGCTGCGGCCCCAAGTCATAATATTATCATCATGAATCATGCTTAGGATGAGATTCTTTTGTTGTAATGCAGTGCCTTTGGTACATAATGTTTTTCATTTATGCCAGAAATGTCCAATTCCATCTGTGCTCAGTGTATTTTTAAAAAAAACTTGTTATTGGTTCCAATGTTTGTGTGTGAGAGAGAGAGTCAGAGAGAGATTTTAGCCCAGTCCAGTATTTTTAATTTTGTGCAGAACAAATCTTAAAAGATTAATAATGGTTAATGGATTAATAATAAAGAATAATAATGGTAAACTAAAAGAAAGGGTTCAAGTATCTTTTTTATTTGGATACTAACCGCAATCACAGGTAAGTATTGAACAATAATTTTTCAGCTCTTTTCAAACTAATAATTCATTAATTTTAACAGATGATTTCTGATGATTACCAAAATATTTTAGGATTAAATGTAATTTAAGATAAAGTTCAGTTTAAGACGTCTCTGGTATAAAGTAGGCTGTTGGATTTTACTATGTTCCACAAGATGGTTAGCACCTCAGTTACCAGGATCCTAAAGGAGGATAAGAAACATTACACATCTGGTATTTTCTTATGCAAAACTCCCTTTGAGCTACTTAGGAAAAGTGTTGTTTTTATGTATGGAGTGGGAGACTTATGCTGGCTTCAAATTTAAGTACCTTTATGAGCATCATATTAAACCATCTTTCAAACATCAACATTTTTTATTGCTTTTTATTGTGTCTCGTTTTTTAATTTTAATTATTATTGTATCTAATTAGGATTAAAAAATATTTGACATCACCGCGCAGGGCACATTAAGTTTTATTAGTGCATAATCATCATTGTGGCAAATAAATTAAGGTATGATTTGGCACCTAACACCAAATACACCAAACCTAACATCAAATCAGACACATTCTGAGTTGTTGGATCTTTGGCTCAAGTAAATTAACAGCCTGTAAATTTTCACAGAACCACCTTACTGCAGCCACATGCCTTCAGGAACTATGGCCTTCCATTTTTAACCTTCCCATTGTAGCAGACAGGAATATCAATTATGCCTGTTGTTCAGTCTTGAGAGCTGGAGGTGGCATCCCACATCTGATAACATGGCTTTACAACAGGCCTGCGTGGCACACTGTGACCCGTTGAACCATACTGCGGAATTTCATCTGTGCGCCTGAAAGAGCCCCTCAGGCAGTCATCCGGACACCTGAGTGCACCAATCGGATGCACCTCTCAGCTTGTGACAAATTGCGAGAGGAAGAGAAACTTACAGGCCCCATTGAACTTTCGTATAGCTTTTATTCCTCTGTCATGTTCCTGCAGAGATGAAATGGGATCCTTTTTTCTCTTTCTGGTACTCTCTTTTCCATTCTCAAAGCTGTCCGCTTGGTTCAGACTGGTGAATAAACGCCCTTGCTTTCTCTTTAACTTGGCTTCAAAGAGAAGGTGATACAATGTGATTTAGTTTTCGAAGGTCACTGCAGGCTTTGTTCAGAGAAATGTTTTTACGTTCCTCACAATTCTTTGTTGATACTGAGTACGCCGTAACTGAGTGCAAAATGTTGTCAAAACAAAAGAGATTGGATGTATTAGTTAGAATGTCCTCTTTCAAATACTTTATTTGAGGACCTCAAAATCAAAATGCTGAATTTGAAAGATCTAATCATCTGAAAGAATTAAATTGTTTAAAAAAATCACCATTAACATTTACAAGTTTATACAGTTTAAAAGACTAGCAATTGTTTAAAATAACGTTAGTTTCGTAGGAAACCTTTAATCTCTTAACAAATGTTGATGTGTTTGTTATACATCAATACCATTTATGTTAATAGGTTACCCAATTAAAGGTTTACCTTTGAAACTGCACATCTATTGTAAATATGAAAGCAGCAAGCTTCAGAGAACAGTGAATAATGCAGGTTGCTATGTTAGATATCAAATGAAGTCATGGCTTAGGGTGAGTATATTTGTGTCTTTGTTTACACATTAGTAAACAATTTTAGGTGGATTTGTTTTTTTTATGTCCCCAGTCCTTTCTACTGGAAATAAATGGGTTTAATAACAGGCTGGTTAATGAGAGGAACTGTGGAAGTTGGCAATAAACTGCAGCATTGACTCCATAAAAACAGGCCAAGCAATGAATATGAAATTAGTGCCACTTTTTTCCCCATGTAATCAATATTATTTATGAGATGTCAAGATAAACAAACAAACTGGTAAATGTTGCTACAGCATTAAGGGGGGCACTTTCAATGATTACTCTGCTAGCCTTCAATTAACACTGTCTTTTGGCCTCACACACTCTCTACGCTGCAGGAGTTTTTACTGTCCCTGCAGTGTGTGTGCCCCCGGACCCCTGCAGCCTCTGTGGAGCTGATGGGTTTGTCCGGTCCAGGCCGTGCATTTGTGACACACAGACTCCCATTAATGATCAGCAGGGCAGCTGCAGTCCTGGGCCGCAATGCCAGTTTTGCTCTCATTAGTGCACTCATTAACAAGCAGCAAGACTCCTAATTAAAAAATTTGGTTATTAGTAAGGCCTTACTTTTTCCCTGGAGCAACACCTGAGTCAACTTGTTTGTTTGTTTATATATTTATTTCCATGTCCATGTCCATTTCATGGACAAGTGTCATGTATAATAAATTAATATCCCTACAATAAGCCAATGAACAGGCCAATGGATAAATTGTAAATTACAAAGAAACTAATAGACCAAGTAGGAAGACGTTTGTGTGTGTGTCTGAAATGTTTAAATGTGTATTATGAATTGTGTTCTTTCATCCACATCCACAATTGTGTTGGCATGATGGCATTTTTTCTAGACTCTACAGATAAACACTGCACTATTGTGAAGTGTGATTACTGTGATTACGGTTATTATACAACAGCCAATGCACATCAACAACACTTTTTTTAAATGAATGTTCTCATAATCATTGTGTGACACTTCTGGTCTTATTTTTTTACAAGTAAATAACTGGTTTGAACTCATAGGAACTCAGATAATGCCATTTCAATTAGAGTTAGTCAGTTAGAGACATTTTTCCAGTGTCTGGTGTTTAAATGATTAATTATACAAACTTTTGTTTATCTCAAACTTGCTGTAGTTTTTTTATCGCCCATCTTTCCAGCTAAATATTAAATATTACAGCAAATGAATTATTATTATGTTACTTTATAGCCAGTTTATTAATGGTATGATCTCTGCAAAACAATAGATGTGGGCCTCTCACTCAACTGAGACACAACCATCTAAACATCTAGTCCTATCAACAATAACATCATCAGGACCAATCACAAACTTCTTCACACTAAATCCATCAAACATACAGAAAACAGGAACAGAAAGAAATGGGAAGTGCAGAGAAGGTGGAGTTCATTATGTGTAACATAATGCAGATGGGACTAGTGTTACTAGAACATTCATTAACTTATTGACCAGTTACACTGTGATATGTGTAGCTAATTAGATTTAGAAAACATTCAAATAATAGTGCAAAATATATAATTAGAGGAAATATATACACTACATATGTACTGCATAGTATATTCTTGGAATACAATTAATCCATTTATCCCTTTAACAGACAAACTACAACAAATTACTACAATGAGTTATTTTTAAATTTAAATAAACTCAAAGGGGACAAGGCCTTGTTAAGCTGCTGTAGTAGTGTATTGTTGCCATGCCAACGAACACTAACCAATCAGAGCCCATTCTGTATTTTGGAAGGAGAGTCTTCATAGAACCTGGAACACAACAGCCTCTTTGACAGACTTGAAGGAGAGGTGCCGCAATAAGATAATATTTTTTAAACAATGAAGCATGAAAACCTGTGCAACTGTAGTGCAACCCATTCAAGACATCCAGAATGAACTTCCACAGATTATTGGTACCTTTAAAGTCTCTCTCAGTACTATTCACTGTGCTTTAGGTCTTCCCCCATCTAAGAGATGACAGATAAGTTAACAGTGACTTGGTGAATAACTGTGACAACAGTGTACATGACCCTTCTCTTACTGCAAAACTAAGGGGAGTGGTTCAACTTCCATTGGTTAGACAAGTCTAGGTCACCTCCAGGTTAGCAGAGGCTAGCAAATTTTTACCCATCATCCATCTTGTTGTGCCACTGAGGTCACATGCATCTTTCTTACTAACAGGTGAGCAGAGCAATGCATTACAGGCTGAGCAGCCCACTGTTTCAACCCCAGGGACTGCCATGACGCACCAGGTGCGTGGGCCAAAATAAACACGAGTGTGGCAAAATCACCATCAAGGACAACAAAGAAGCATCCGGAAGCTATTAATACCACAACCTATTCTGCATGTGTGTGCTCAGGACACACTCTGCTGATCTTGCATAAAGCACAGTTCATTGACTGTGTGTAAAAGAACACAGAAGTGGTGTGAGGGTGATGTAGTTTGTTTTTTAAAAAAAGTTAAATAAAGGAGGGCAGCTCAAAGACATTACAGGAGCCTGTTAAAAAAAGCACAGGTACACTTTTTGGCAGACCTTTATAGATATTAGGGTCCCAGCATGTATGTTCAATATGCTAAATATGTTCAATGTAAAATATTGATTCTTGCCATGAGAAAATCAATAGAGTATAGTGAGAAAATATCACAGTACTTTTAAACATCAGTAGGCATAACACTGCTGTCAATAAAGGCCTTTTAATCAATTTACCCAGTGATGAATGATTGTGTTATAGAGAGCAGTAGCTGTCTATATTTCACCAATAAGTAATTTCACATCCAAGCACCTGTACAAGGTATTTCATCTCACAGAGAGCACTAAGCTTTGCTCCCCTGGCACTAATCCACAGCAGAAAACAGCTTTCAGAGGATTAACATCAAGGGACAGAGTTGCACTTGACAGTGGGGCTGCATGTTCTCACTTTCACTCGCCTGCTCTACAATCTTTTCTTACTCTACTTCACTAAGAACACCCATCTGAAGTGACTTCTAAATGCAAGTCAACTGCTCAGCTTGAAACACTCCAGTCATGTGTTGTAAACTCTCTGACCTTGTCTGCGTGCACAAAGAGCAGAAGGCTATAGTGTTTGTTGACTGTCTAAACACAATCACAGATGTTGAACCTGTTATGTGTAGAGAATTAACACCATATAATATCTGTGTATAAATAACAGTGGATGTTAAATGTGATTAAAAGTGTATGACAACACCAGATTACAGCCTGGATTTGAGGATGAAGTTTTAATTACACTGATTGCAAGACTAACCCTAACTTTTTAACTTAATTAAATAGTGCAATTAATTTAGCTTAAATGTAACAAGTTCATTCAAACCAACTTTAACCCAAAATACACTTTTATTTTGTCTTACTTTATACTTTAGACATTTTTTTATTTAAAAAAAACAAACAAACATAATAAAACTTTCTAACAGCTGTCAGACCCCATATAGTATGTGTGCTGGTTGCCAAGACGATGGTCAACTTTAACGTCATATAGCATCTCATGTACTTTAAATCCAATAGGAGCTATATACTCTCATATACATACATCTATATTCCTGTATGCATATCACAGAAAAGAGAACAAGACAGATAGAGAGAGATGGAGATAAGTAACATAATAACATAAGTAAAATCAGGCAGGAGCAGCTGCCAACAAACCACAATGGATCTGGCAAGCATCCAGTTAGTTATTACTGGCACTTACTGTTCTGCTCTTATGTTTCTGTAACCTCTGTATTCTAACAAGACCTCGGTGTGAACCTCTCAGTTCTTACTAAAAGCCTTTTAGCACCAGTAGTAAAAACCTGAAATGGAGAAAACAACACTTGAACAAAGACCTTCCACTGCATTGCTGCAGATATGTCTTTCACAGAGGAAAACAGAGCTGCAATTTAAGGAGCGCTGCATGAGATGAGGTACTGTTTGCAGTGTTATTTGCCACCAAATAACTTACAACTCTGTTAAACAAATCAAGGTTCTCCCTTGCTATAATCTTTTTATAACTCGCTAAAAGAACAGTTTAATGGCATGTAATCGTTCCTCAATTTTTGACGTTTACTTTTCTTCCTAACTTGGCAAACACTTCTTTTATTGGCTTTGAATCCATGTTTTGTCTTTGCCATCTTCTTCTGTTCTTGGGGAAACAGTGGGATTGATGATAAGTGAATGTGCTGTAGAGTAAGATTAAAGTGAATCAGCAGCTGTCAGGGATCAATGTGCTCTGAAACAAGATGGAGCATCTCTCCTTCGGTCCTAACGGAGTCATGAATACTTAACATAAAAGAAAACTTTGTCTGCTTGAAGTTAGCAATCCCACAAGGCAACAGGCAACTGCGGCATTGTAGTTTTTACGTCTTCACCCCTGTGACAAATTCTTTGTTATCAGCCACTTTAGAAAGATTAATCTGTGTTACTTTCAAAACAATTGTGTTCCAAAAACAAGAATTCTGCTACAGCACCTCAAGCAATGCATATTTGTGAAAAATTTCCTCTGTTCTCCCACTATCTTGTAAGAATATCAGATACAAGAGAAGCTTGCCGGGAGTTTGACTGCCACCGAGTGCAAGTGTTTACCTAAGTGTGTTATTTGAGTTTTTGTCAGATTTAAAGAACATTTTTCTTCAAAGGGTAGACAGATGTGATATATTTCTGAGGCAGTGTTTGTAAATCACTCTAGGTAAGACAGTCTTGCCTTAAAGGGACAGTGTGCCAAACAATACAAATTCTGTCCTCATTTACTCACCCTTGTGTTGTCAAACCCATGTGACTTTCTTCTGTAGAACACAAAAGCCGATGTTAGACAGATTTTTGATTACTTGAATAGTCCCCATTCACACTCTTGTATGAAAAAAAGAACAGTGTTAAAATTCCTCAGAATTTCCCAACATATTCTGCAGACAAAAGAAAGTCAGTAAACTATTGTTTTTACATGCAAGTTTACTGTACAAACAGATTAGATAAAGTAAAGCTACTTTAGAACAATGTGGATTCTAAAAATGCTATAAAGTAAACTGAACTGAAGAGTTATGGACTCTTATGTTTTGTTCTTTTGGTTTGCCTGATCTCCGTTTTGGTTTAGTTCTTGTTTTCCCTTATTTGGTCAATTTCCTGCTCTTGGTTAGTCATCAGTTTATTCCCTGTTTGCTCCTTATCATCTGCACTATTTAAGTTCTCCCTCCAGTTCAGTTATTTTGTTGTGTTTATTCTTTTACTACATCGAGTCAAGTTCCTGTCTTTGGTTTATAGAGAGAGTCTTTGGATTATAATAAAGTTTTTTTGTTTGGATATTCCTCGTTTCGCTCCTTTGTCTGTGTTCCTGTGTTCCTCAGCCCCGCAAAACGTTACAGTCAAAAGACAAAAATAAAGCTTTTAACATAAACCAACTAATTAGATCTAGTTAGATCAGATGACATGATAAAGCCATTATATGGTACATTATATGATACATTCTATAGTCAGATTGTCTATTTAGTATATTTGACTGGGCTTTGTATTGAAAAGCTGAATTTGAAAGTTCCAGTTGTTCTCCTATCACTAGATATATTTTTTCTTTTCTATTTTACTTGTTTCTATCCGTGTTAGAAAGCAGATCACTGGGGGTTTGCGTAGAGTCGTTCACACAGGTCTTACTGGATAAGCCCCAATATTTTGGCCTTCTTGCCTTGGCTTACCTGCTTCGGGCAACTGCTCTCTGGAGATGTTACCCTCTTTTCTCAGATCTATTGGTTGTGTTAGCTAGCCCTGCTGAGCTCACACATGCACACAAGAGGCGGTATCTCCCTGTGGGACTTCTGAGTGGGCATAAATTTTGAGTGCCAGGACCAAAACAGAGGTCAGAATCAGCAAGTTTCTTTTTCTGCTTACACCAGATCAGCCACCTAATCATTAGATTTCACCACAACCTCCCTCCTCTTTTTATAGCTCTTCTGAAAAGAGCCCATTTTTCCCCATCCCGCCTGTAGTTCTTTAAAAAATGCTAGTGCAATCATGCTGTAACATTGTTGTTTTATATGTCACACTCTCCATGACTTGATAAATGCGATTTGGGCTGTAACCGTGTTTTGGTATAGTGCATTCATAATTCATAGCCTACGCCGATACTCTCAAATCAGGGTACATTTTTTCATTATTTATTTCACTGCAACTAAGGTGTCCAAGTAATGTTACATCAGCACAGTATTACAGTATGAGTGCAAGGGCATCAGTGTAAGAATATTATAGAACAGAAGATAAAAAAGCCAAACCTGAATGAGGCAGTGAGAAGGGAAGTACAAAAGAAGAAAAACAGACTCATTACTGAAGGTCAGAGTTTAGGGGTTTTATTCCATTTATTTTATGGCGCCTTTGTTCCCTCACTGACATTGAATGAGAGTCTAACTCCATTGAGAGCATTTGACATGATGCCTTAATGATATTTTAGCGTTCAGTAAGGTTAAGAAATGGTACTTAAGAAAATCTCCCACACTAAAGATAAAATGTGGATTGTGATAGGTTAGCAATACCAGTCTGGCATGTCAAATGTTGCAAATCGTCAGCCGCATTGTGAAAACATTTTTTAAATGCTTTCGGAGTGAATGTGTGATCAGTGCAAATTAATTCTGTGATAGAAAAAACTGACCCTTTTTCGCAGTGGTTAGTGTAATTACCTTCCCTGTTAATAAAAACCTATTACAGCTCCACTTAAATTATTGCTATTAAGAACCTAAAATATAATAGAACTAAAAAAGTTCATTGTCGGCTTCTGATGGCTATTATTGCATTTTATGTCCCAGCACTCAAAACCTGTACTCAGCACTCTATCACAGTTCTCATTCAGGTCAGGTGATGTTAAAACCACAAGCCTTTTGCTTATGACTCTCCTTTATTTGGAAATGAGTATGCAACCTTAAAAAGTTAAATGACAGGAGCTGTGAAGGTCACACATGTTGTATAAAGCTGGTAGGATAGCAGAGAAAGTGTAGAGCGTATGAAAAAGTGTGGAGGAGCGCTTGTTTTTTTTTAGCAGGTGGAGTTTACTCCCAGTCATCAAATCGTATCCGTGGAGAACAGCTGATGCGGCTAAAATGCTAGGAGACCTAAATAAGTTCAATCAACAGCAGTGATAATATTTCATATCCCTGGGCTCTCGCTTTGTTTTTTGTTCTATTCCCACCTCCAGGACAGAAGAACATTTTTCAGCGGCTCCACTCACCCTGCCCGACCCCTTTACAGTGACCCAGTCTGCCTATTAGGTATGATCTCTGGGCATACAGTCCAGAGGGCCACAGGAAAAGCAGCTGAAAACCAGGACAAGCCCCCCCTCAGCTCGTGCCGCTTTGTGTCACTTCACGGCATGTGAAAACAATGTCCTTCTGGGGCAAATGTGTAGGAAAAAGGGGAGAGAATACACAAGCTCATTAATCAAGGACCTAAATATGGCTGAGAGGCGCACATGTGCTTTAGCACAAGAAACGGTTGGAGGTAAGAGAGGTTCATCTGTTTTTCTGTGAGGCAAATTTCATCATGGCTATTGTTGACTTTGAGGTAGAACACCAGGAGGGAGGTGGTGGGTGGGATGTGGGGGTACTATTATAGGTAACGTAACATTTGAATCTGCTTCTCTAGCTGAAGGCTATTTTGATAGTTACCGCACACTAACAAGCCCTTTGGAACAGCCCTTTCTTTTTCCTGCTTGGGTTTTTGCCATCTCCGTACTTCCCAGACCAAAAACATTTCCACATGATTCACCTGAAAACTCTGCCTGGAGCGAATCGGGATGAGTCTGTGCGAGGTGATGCCAGGTATATAGATAGACAACACACATCTGTTTACTTTATTTGAAATATGGGACATATCTAATGTGTTCATGAGAACAATGGGCTCCATTAGATGTTTTCAATCAAAATTTTCAGAGCAGAGCAAAAGTTCAGTTCTGTGAGACATTTTGACAGGAATACTAGCGCAAATGAAAGCTGCACCCTCCACTAGGGCATATGCTAATGCATTTTCACAAAAATAAGCTTGGCACTATTAGCACATATATTTTTTATCACCTTGCATGGTTCTGTCATGACACATGCACACACATTGGACAAAGTCCTGTATGAAACAAACATGCACTCTCTCACACACACGCACAACAAAAGCAACACCTCACAGTAAACCATCTGACAGTCAACTCCTCATGTGTTTTTACCTCAGTGTGAAAAATGACTCCCTTCTAGTAAGTGGGTGGCTGAGAAAATGAGACCCCTTGCAACCACCGGATTTCTGTTGTTTGGAACTGTCTGTTCAGTGATGCATGTAAAAAACAGCTCTTATTTCCCACTGCTTTTCCACCTTTAGTATTTTTGGGCAAGTGTAGTGTGCAAAGACGTCAGCATTTGCACTTTTTTGCTCAGTTTCACCAACACCTCCAAATTTCCTGGAGAATGATGCCTGTGTGTGCTCGTATTTTTTTCGGGTCTCAATTTGTTATCTGCAACAGGTCTGCCAATATATTCTCTCTCCTCAAAATTCTAGTACAGGAGTCTGCAAAACAAACAAAAAAGACACACAGCTGTGTGTGAGTGTGTGTGTGTGTCAGAGTTCTGTAAGGTGTCTGACAGATAAGTCATGTTTCTGACTCTCACTGTGACATACACGGAAGGCAACAGCAAACTGTCGCAGACTTTGAAGGACACCAAAGAGCTTAAGTTGTGTATATAAAAGAACATGGCTAAATTGGACGGCTAGTGTCTAACAGAAGACAAATGCACAGCCTATTTCTGGCAAACCAACAAGGCCTGACTTGTCACAGATTTTAGCCTTCTGACCTGAACCATCAAGCACAGCAGCGCTCAAGTGCTTAAAACACTTATTGTCATGGAAACATGCCATAGAAACATTAGAGGCTATGGTGGGAGTTTGTTATTTACTGTTAAAAGGAGCTTTAATAGATTAAAAACACGTAACTATATTTAAATAAATTGCCAGGATGAATAATTCAAAAAGCACTGCATTGGACTAAAAGGTTGCGCGTCTGGCATTTTTAAGTAGTGGCTATAATCCAACTGCTTTATCATTAATAGCAAAGTTTAACATATTGACAATGAGGACATTTAGTCATGGTCACAGAAGTATCTGGCTTTAGTCTAATACACAGGCATACGGGATCTCCACAGCCCTCACAGAGCTTTATGAGCCAATGATGTTCTGGTTAGATGTTGCTGTCTAGAACAATATACACTGCAAAAACAGGACTGAAGCTGAATCTAAGTGGCATACGGTGGCGACAAATGTATATACACTGTCACAAGCTTGCAGCCTCTTGCTGAATTTCACTGAACTCAGCACTGTAATGATGCTGTAGGTGCAGAACTATTATAAGCTACTGTAGACTTGATATGGCCTATTAAAGTTAAACTTCATAAATGGAAATTTACATCTGCTACCTGTATACTTATTCAGGCACATTACATGAAAGGCCCCATCCTAGGGGGTGGGGTTGTTGAGGGCCCTGGGGACTTGCAGGCAATGGCATGAGTGTCATGGAAGTATGGAATTTTCCCCTGAAAAAGATGTTTAGATGGTTATTGCCAAACTCTGAATGTGTGAATATGAATATGCACTGTGGATGTATCTGCTTTCCCTTTTTCTTTTATGCAACATGAAACAATCACATTTTAGTTTACATAAGATAAAAATGGTAATAATTATGTTTAATGACCTCAACTGCTCGTAGTATGGAAGGAAACTCCATGTGGCTTCCATAATTCTTATCTCTAGAGAAAACTCTCCACATACTCTCTCCTGCTGTCATCTTTTGAAGCCAACTTCTCATCACAGCTCTGTGGCCCTCACACTGGGTGACTGACAGTTAACTCCATAGTTCTTTGCGTTCTCTCGCTCTCATTTCATCTCCCTGTAAAAGCAGAAAGAGCTCTACACACCACTGATACAAAAGTGACATTTTATTTTTGGTGTTGTTTAGTCTGCTTACTGTGAAGAACATTGAAAGCCACATTGTTACTGTTGTTTAATCTATAACTTTAAAAGAAGGAAAGAAAAGCTCTGTCTTTGTCACTTTAAACAAAGTTTTGTGGATGGGGGAAAGAGGTTCCTGGCTTTGGAACAGCTACTGCAGGTACATATGGTTGGTGGTTAGAGAGTGATTGCTGAATTATGCTGGTTCGTGCTACATTGTCTGGTTTTCAATAGTCTGTCAATCTGGCCCATATTCTCTGTGTAATTCAACTGTACACTGTCATTTTTTAATTCTTACCTATTTAAAAGGCTTCATGTCTCCAGACATTTGCCAAGTTCTACGTGATGCACACAAGATGTGGATTAAGCCAGAGTTGACAAGTTCTGCTTTTAATAAGTTTCTCTTTAGTATGTTTTTTTAAGAATTTAAGATGACATGACTACACACAAGTTTACATTGGAGATTATAAATAATAATACAAACACTTGTAATCAGTGATATTCATAGATTTAAAGGCAGGGTAGATGATTTTATTAAAAAAAAAATGTTGTTATGCTGGTTGAAATCAAAAGTAAAGTGGTTTAAATATATTCATATATAAATATATCTTCTGTGGAAGATGCAAGACCATAACATGTTTGTCCAATCATTGCATTTGGTCCGAATTTTGATATTGTTTCTCCTTGGAAGAGGTTAAAAGCATAACATTATTGTTAGGAACATCAAACACGCTTTAAGTGCTTTAGCAATTCAGTTTGAAAAAACAATCAAAGCAATCAAGTCTGTTTATCTCAATCAGCAGTCTTATTAAGGTCTGCCATGAGATTCGGCACCGGAGCTGGATTCATTTCGTGATAATGTCTTCTTCCTGCTCATAAAGAGTGTGTCCTTATTACCCACCATGTGTTTCTGCCTTCCGATGAGGCATTTCCACCACAGGAGCATGAAGAATGAGAGAACATCATTTTAGAATGATAAAAACCACAGTGAAAGGTGTGCTGAGGTCAGTTTCATTTCTGCTGTGCAAATTTAAGAAATGGCCTGAAGTTTTGTGCAAGATTCAGAAACCAAATTTACTTTAATGTGGTTGAATACTCTCTATGTAACTTTACCGAACTTTATTTTAGTTTACTAGTATAACTTTACTTTTGTGCTATGAAATCAAATCAGATTATCATGAGGTACAGTACACCTTAGTACTTTAGTACACCTAGTAGATATTTTTTTTCAGAATCTAACAGAAAAGTGAACATTTCTGACCACAAAGTGTTTCCATTTTCTGGATCTGAGAGATAAGAGATAGAGAATCTTTGTCTATGGCTCAGAGTCAGGTCCAACCCCTAATCTCTCAGAAAGCATCTATCCCTCTGCTATGGCCAGAAACTCTACACTCAAGTCAAGAAGTTCAACAACACAGTATCTAAAGCCGCTTACAGCTGCTGCTGGATTATGGTCAGTAAAACATTTAGTGCGTGTGCATAGGGGCTTAAACATTTATATTTGTGTGTGTGCGCACAGTATTTGCTTGTATTTTGTTTAACAGCTTGCCATATAGAGAAAATAAAGGAAGATGCATATTTAAAGATGAGAGAGAGGGGAAAAGAGACAAAAAGACAGACAGATGAAGCAAGCAAAAGACATAAAATATCCGGCTTAAGATCACAAATGGTTGTAGTAGACGATTGGCAATCATGCTTGTGGTTTTTGACTGAAAATACGCTCTGCTCTGAAGCCAGAAGCAAGATAAATCCCTAAACAGTGAATAAGTCCTCTTCAGCACAGTCATACTGTCAATTACTCACACTTTATTTCTATAGGGTTTTGAGGGGATGTTGGTCTTTCTAAAGGCAAACACTGCATCAAAACAAGTCTGTTCTGTGTGACATTCATCTGTATGGCTCTGAAGGCTCCTTATTTGTTACAAATGATGGAAAACTAATTACAAACTGTTAATTACTCTTTTTGTTGTCTTTATCTGAAGCATTTCTGTTGTTTTTGCCTACACACTGAGAATGTGTGGTGCAAAAACACTAGTTTTGAAAGTCAGCCTTGATCAAAATACACTCAAACGCATACAGACACGCCGACAGACGCACACAAATAATACACACACGCAAGTACAGAGCAATGCCAAAAATGAACACACAACATTTCACCAAGCAGAATTCTCTCCTTTTGACTCTGGTAATTGATTTACAGCGATCAGAGAACCGATAAATCTCATTGCTTTGTTGAGGCACAAGGTTTTTTAGTCACCGGGTATCTAGATCTCTCTCCATCGTTCAATATTCAAGACTCAGATGGGACTTTTCCACAGTGCTGGTGGACCTGAGATGGTTACTGAATGAAGAAATATCTGAATCTGTGGCTCAATGCTCCTCTTAATCTTCCCAGCTTATTTCAGCATCACATTGGCTTTGTGTATATATCCAATAATGTATATTATTATAATGTAATGTGTATACGTGTAAATTGTCTAAATATGTAAATATAATAATGTTAATATACACATATACAAATAAACAAAAGTATTATCAAAGTCTACACAGTATTGGTTGGTCAAACAGGGGCACATAATAACAGTGGCCAATATGTTGCCATTACCAGCTTAATGCTTATTGTAATAGACTTTTAAATCTTTTATTGGGTGAAAACATTTGCTAAATGGGAACAAAAATCACTTGAATCAAACTAAAGCATAAAGAGATCAAGCTGCCAATCAAAGTCACCAGAATGCTGTTGCATCCCAATTACACCCCTGTGTATGTGTGTTGTTGTGAATGAACAAAGGTGTTGCTATTGAATTCTGCAAACAAACTGTATGTGTGTGTCCTTCCCTATTCACTTGGGTTTTAATGGGTAGCTTTGTGTACTTGAGAGCCTGCTAAACACTTGTTAATTGCTAATCAGAAGAGGATGTTGCCAAATTAATTTTCTCAACACTTGCAAAGCAAGGAGTGATATTGCAGCCCTTAAACTTCAGCCCATAAATAATTCAAACATCACCTCATCTTAACATAACAAGCAATCATTTGCCTAAAGGTGTCAGGTGCTGCATCCGTAAAGAGAACTATTGGGTACAGTATGTCACACACTTTTCAAACAGATGAGGAAGATAAATCTGTTGTTGCCACATAGATTACATTTATCTATCCCCCAGCCGTCCTTTCATGACTTAGAAGATAATCATAATGGAGTCGCAGTACTGGATGTGTTTTGTCAGTTGTGAGGCTATTCCTGCACTCTTAAGGGCTATACAGTACCTGAGCACAGGGACTTAAACTGATGTACCAGTAGCCTGGAAAATAATAAAAGTACAGCAAAGTAAAATAAAAGGAAGTGAAAAAGGCTGGTGAGCTTCAAATCTGTCTGTTGGCCACCAGATAAAACACAAAATATGGGTCTACCATTTCTTACAATCTTTGGAGGGGTGTTTACGTTTGAAGAGGAAAGTGTCAATAGGAGATCTAAAATGAAGACATATCATCTCTTTTGCCATCTCTAATCTGTTTACATCTATATCCCTTGCTTTTGTCATGAAGGATCGATCCAAAGCTGCTTTTGTTGGTCCGTTATCTTTTTCTTGGAAGGAGTATGAGGGGGTTACCCAATCTAATTCTGCCTGTATGTAATATTCTGGGGAGCAATAATCACATTCAGTTCCAAGTTGATAATATCACACCACAAAAGAAAAGGCAATATCTCCCCATCATTCTATTCTTTTGCTTTATTTCTCTCTCACAAATGGACCTTTTTATTAAAAAAAGAAAAAAAACGAGAGCAGCAAAAGGTGGCCTGCTAATGGCTGCGGGGTGTGTACATGATTTTATATCTTTCTTCATTGAGGAAGCAGTTTTGTTTGGTATGGTTCAACATTTGAAACATCAATTCAATAAAACTTGAAATGTACAATGACTCTGGATACTGTATTACCTTGAAATTCAATGACTGTGACTGCTGACAATGTAATGAGAAAAGGTAAAAGAATTTAACAGAGAAATAAAATGAAATTCTGGTTTATTTAATATGTTTGGAAATGGTCAACTAGCAACCACAAATAAAAGCTACAAACGATCCCTGCAATGAATTTGAACAGAAAATCTAAAAGCTTTCTGTGTGAAATGGCAAGAGATTTTCTTGCTGGTTCCATCCTAAGATGTTTTAAAAAACATTTTTCATTAGCAAGATTATAAACCAACCATCTGAGAAAATACAAGTCCCAAATGTATGTCTGTTTGCCAATGAATTTAATAATATCACAAATTCTTAATTTCTTCCTCCAGACTGTGAAAGCCACTAAGCCCACACCAATATGTGCTCATCTACAAGCCAAGACAAATTTGGGTTAAAACACACACACATACACACACACACACATGCTCATATCATGCACCAATAACTGTTAATTTCCCACTACACACGTGTAGCCTATAACTTGAGCTAAATAAGTTTAAACTTATGTTCTTGTGTTGGCATAAATGTGCTTTGTTAACGCAATCGTTATAATCTTCCACTTTATTGAGCATGAATACCGCTTTGCATTTTTCTCCACTGTTTAATTGCTGTTAGCATTTTATATTGTCGAGTTACACATTTGGAAGGATCTCACTTTTTCCCTCTCTTTGTAATGGAGGGCTCTGAGACAGATCAAAGCCATAACTGACAGATATCCTTCTACATTAAAAGTCACTTTTTGTCAATGAGACTTTAATCTCTCACAGTCAGAGCCCATGAAACACAAATCATTATATGGCAAGCGACTTGCATCAAGGTGAAACATTTTTCTTTTTTATTTCGTGAGAGAGAACTTTTTCTTCAAATGTCTCTTTTCCACATAAATGAGGCAGTTTCCTTTGCCATGCAGATCTGAAAAGCATTGCTGAATCTTTCATTAAATACATTTGAGCAGAATAATATTGCTATTACAATCATGTAACTCAAAGACAATCAAACCTGAATAAACAGGTTGTATGGATGATGATCTTTATTCCCTGCCCACATATCAAAGTCTCTGTCTTCTAATCAACCAGACAGACATAGGATTCTGCTGTCTGCGATGTAGATTGGCATGCAGTAAAAGAGAGAGGTGCGTATCCCTTTTATCGACTCTCCTTATTGCCATTCTGCGCCATTGTTCTCCCATTTCAACGCTTAGCTGTTTCCATGGTAACCCGAGGCGTAATCAGAGGCAGACCGTTAAAGATGTGCCTTTATCACAGATAGCGGAACCAGTTCCTGATAACAAAGAGTCAAGATAAAACGTGCAACATATGTGCCTTAAGAGAGAATCTCAACTCCTATAATATTTCACAACTCCTGAGAGGGCCAGAAAACACTACAGTTACCACCCTCATGGTGCTGCTCTATATCAGCAGTATGATATCACAAATAAAACAACGCGGGTAAAGTTTGGTGTAACTGGCATCTGATAACAGTTAAACATTCGGCAGACACATTTATTCGAGCACATTTAGGCTTTACATTTATTTATGAGTACGTGCTGGGGAATCAGACTCATGACCTTGGCATTGCTAGCAACATTCTCGACTAGTTGAACTGCAGAAAAGCTGCAAAAAAGGAATTATAACAACTTACATTCTCACACCTTTCTTTGGTAGAAAGAAAAGCCTTTGGTGGGCTTTTAAATGCTGTTCTTTGTACAGTTTCTAAAACTGAAGCCACAAATTATTAACTGTCTAGTTTGGAACCAGACATCACTCTAAACCATTTTGTGGTCAAGAACTGATAAGGTGAGAGACTTTAAAAGTTAATTTCGTTGTGGCTGATGAGACTTTTTCCTTTCACTTAACATTCAAAAGGTTGTCAAGGTGCAGAAAATCAAAGAATCAAAACCTGCAATGATTGATTTCTCAAAAGGTGAAAAGTTGAAAAGTTCCAGGCACATCTCCATAATGACAACGTCACTCTTTTTATCTCAGACTGACTGACATTTTCACCTGCTTTGATTCGTTTCGTTTTAATGCATTTCACTCGGTTGCATCAACAGAAGTCACACTGTTAAATGAAGAATTATGTTAGAATTGTTAAAAATTTCACCAGTAGTGTTTGTGATATACGTGGTGTGTGTGATTTAAGGTGGTAGAAGGTTTCTTCAACATCTTTTTGACCTTGTTGGCTCTGAACTTGCTATACCGGATCAATTACTTCAACTGGTGTTGTGGAGTCGAGTGGTGTCCAGTTGCAAAAGTACACTTAACCTCTCTGATGCTCCAGTGGACACAACTGTGCTAAACTAGAGACCTCAGTTTCATTGTGTCAGGTACTGACATTAAGCATGTCAGAATATCATCAAATTGTGAATAAGGACTTTTCTCTATGGAAAGATTTTTCATCAGACTTCACAGACTCTCCACAGTCTTAGTGAAACATTACTACAACCAATAACAGATAGAAACTGTGGTTTAATAGGTAGTGCATGGGTTAGCAACTGCAAGGTCATGGGTTCGATTCCCAGGGAACAAGTGAATTACTAAAACATACCTTGAATTCACTGTAACTTTAAAAAGACGCATATCTTCAACTTTTATGAAGAAACATTTCCTAAACATAAAAACTGTACAAAAATAAAAAATAAGTTCCTATTATCACACTTATGTGAATGTAAACACTTGTATAAACACGTTCAATTTATCAAACAGAAGACAGCTAGAGAGAGTAAATGAGAAATGTTTACTCCTAGAATTTCATCTTACTTGCCTTCTGTTTTCTCACTCATTTCCAAACAGGTTGGACAAAACAAATTGGAGGGTAGAATGAGGAACGCTCCTCGCTAAATTTAACATGCGGCACTTATCGCAAATAGTGCATAGAGCAAATTACAAGGAAGGGATGTGTACACGCTCAACTGACAATAACTGCCTGCAGACTGATGCTGCTTCACTGACTTCGAAAACAGCCGCTTCTTATTGACTGGGCCTGGAAAAACCGAACACCCCTTCTGAAGTTAATCAGTAGTGTGGTCTATTGGGAGCTCACCTTCCCTCCCCTTCTACTCCCAACTCCGTAAATTTAACGAGGCCACTGCATTTAGTTTCATGGATGGCTAATTCTGTTTGTTTTGAATGGCATACGCCGTACGTTGACTGGGATGCTTAATTAGCGCTATTATGAAAGCCTGTTTACAAATGAGCTGAGTAATCCCAGTTATAGCATGCTAAGTTGCGTCGTTCCTTTTCCCCGGTGCCTCCACTGGAGCATCAGGGCGGAAAGAAACGAGAGCATGCAGTGGTTAGTGATCGCGGCTCAGTCATTGACTGCTAGTGATTTCCTTCTAAATTCCATAATAGTTACAGAGCTTCAGTGGAGAAACAACTGAATTAATTAAATATCCAATCAATTCAACATCTGCATTTGGCAGACACTTTTATCCAATTCCCCGGCCACCAAATCCACGACTTTTGCACTGCTAACGCAATGCTTTACCAGTTGAGCTACCGTAACGCAGATATAAGGTTCTCAGAACTAAATATCCAAAGTGTCACCTGCATATACATAGCTAGTGACACAAAATCAAAATAAAAAATGCATACGAACGTCATATTAAAAAATCATTAAACGTATAAGAATTTGTTTATCATATAAATAGTACAGCAGTCACCTCTAAATTGTCTCTAAATGCAATTTCTGTTATCCAGAAACTTTTGGTTGTCATATGTTTATTTACATTTACATTCTTGGCAAAGATATTCTTACCAATGCAAAAAGATGAGAACACATGATGGCTGACTAAGACCATTGAACAGGGCAGGTGTGGAGGTGAATATAAGTGACCACATTATCAGAAATGCAACATGATTGAATTTGTGGTACCAAAGAGCAAGCAAAGTACTGTAGCAGCCTAATGGATGTTCTTAGAGTGAAGCTGGGTGTTGTAGTTGTCACGGATTGGCCAGGTTCCTCCACCTCACTCACACAGCGATCACAGTCACCTGAGTATTAATCAGACACACCTGCAACCAATCACCAGTTCCACATA
>JAZGTI010003350.1:0-31838 GCA_036877585.1 Botia kubotai
GCCCAGCATGGCACCTTTTGATGGAGATGAGATCAAGTCTGACAGCAGAAAAGAACCATCATGGTTTACCCAGTGTCCTCATTAGTGTGACAAGTGTTGCCTTCACCCACCCCTCCCCCACGCACCCCTCGAACCCTCTACCTGTCTCCAAACACTGCAAATGTCACATACACGGGTAAACACCACCTCAACACCTGTGCTCCCCCCTCACACACTGACATTTTAATTCACAGAGCTGAGAAATGAACAAACACAAGACACACACGGTCAACAAAAAAAGTGCTCACAGAAAGACAAAGACAGACACAAAACAAACACACACACGTACACAAAGACAGGGTGAATGTTAAGTAGAGCAAGAGGAAAACAGCTGATCTCCGTTTGGGAAAGAACAATCTTGAGCAGCCGTCTGGTGTCGTGAGTTTGGTGACTAAGTTAGGTTAGTTGTGTTATGGCTAGTTGACATTAGTCTCTTACCTCGGATAGGCGTGCTCTCTGGAAAGACACAAATGAAACAAACATCAGTTTAGTTCAGGTTTAATATTAGTCCTGGTTATTGAATGCTGTAGGAGGATAGCTCTGCTAATCTGCTGCTTATTATCAGGTTCAGATCATTTAATCAAGTATTATTGATGACCATGTGGTGCTGGGTATGAAAGATAGACTTGGAGCTTTGTACTGTGTGACTGGTTGTGTCTGCTTTACGTAATGTAAACATCTGTATCTACAGGTTTGGTCGTGCTGTATATTAATCTATAAATGTTAAAGCCAAATTTGCATTTCCAAACCATCGTAATTACCCTGCTAACAATTTCAGGTTGTAGGAACGTTTCTGTAACTGTATTTTTGAAAGTTCTAGGAATGTTCCACTATCAACTAAGAAATAACCTTTTTGATATATACGATATATAGCATTTAAAAATGTTCCACTAATGTTACCGCAAGAACTTCATTGATAAATTTCAAGGAACGTTAGTCAATGTTCTGAGAATGTTCCCTGTTAACTGGGTATTGGAGGATGTGTACAACCAAGCAAATTAACCTAATGTCCTTGATATTAACTACCTAAAATTCATAATTTATATAATAATCCTCGATGCTTATATAAAAACTGTAAAAGTGAGGTCTTCACGTGCATCTAATCAGCGCTGAAACGCAACACGCAATACACCGAATATAACTTTAGCCAAATCTCACGCAGAGAGGTCACTGTCAGATCTGCGGGCGATACGCTGACCCCGCTCTCTCCAACAATGAAGACACACACTTCCTGTAGCTCTCACGCCGCAGATGTGTGGCGCGCCTGGAAACTGGGTCACCGCGTGCCAATTTGTACGGGGCCGACCGCGCGAAGGTCCGAGCGCGAGGTTAACGCAGCTGTCAGGAAACGTCTCGTCCTGAAACAGGCTGAGAAATGATGAACCCGCTAAACAAACGCTTTGTTTCAGAGTTTCTTTATTGATTTAATATCGCTCGCGTCGGCCCAGGCTGTAATTGCGTCCGCCGATTAAATTCTGCCTGCGATATGAAGCTATATAACCTCTTAACCCCAATCAGAAGACAGATACAATGAGCTCCTTTGTCTTACAGCAACCACTGAGGTCATCGTTGTACCGTGAGGGGTATTTTGCCCGCTTCTCGAAACCCTGCCCTGTAGCTTAGCATTGAAGTGCATTCGGTACGAATGCAATAATAGGATGTCCTGCTTGCCTATCAAACTATGTATCTGCGCATGTCTGCGCGCTATCGGAGGAGGCGTGGCTTTGGAGAGCATTGTGCTTTCGAAAGCTAGCTTCTTGTTGCTAGCCTCTTTAAAACTGCCTACCCTACCTTTAACATTTCCAGTCATTTTTGGACGATGATTCATGTCTTTTTTGCCGCTTGTTATAGAAGAAAAAACAGGCCAGGAAATAATGCCCTGCCTTTATGAGCAAAGTAGCCCGGAAAAGACTACGAGAAGGGTCGTCCGTGGTTCTCTCTTGTATTTATACTCACGACCACTGGCTCTCCTAACAGCAATATACGATACAAATGCACCAGGCTGAGAGCAGCGTACTAAATTATTCAGTTTACGACCGAACGAATGGCTGCTTTGAAGCTCGTAGTGGGGGTTTCGATAAGCAGGCAAAATATTCATAATTGAGGCTTTGTTTATGTATATTTTAGAAGTTTAGAAGGAATTAGAAAGGGATAGGGATTGAAAAACGTCAGTGCTTAGTTAGTATTAGAGGCAGCAGCATTAGACTGGTTTTGATGTTTCCACTGAGTTTAGGTTGGGGTTAGGAAAGAACTGGTTAGGGTTAGTTGAGGTTAGGTTTAGGTTAAAGGTTTTGCAGTTTTGTGAAGGGTCAACACAATGCATCTCTCTGATATCAAAGTCTGAAAAGTTAAAGATAAAATAAAGTTTCTGCTCATGTCAGTGTAGAGAAACAAGATGAGAAAAACAGAGAAAAAGATTTTAATAAAAAGAAATCCGAGTCCACGCTAACCCCAAAAAGTCAATTTGGTTTTAAACAAATGCCAGCGAACTCTTGCCAACGACACGTCAAAACTCACAGGCTGATTGGCCAGATTTTGTTGTGACCGCTAAAAATGTTCGAGGGCATCGAACTGCCATTTACTCAAGAACTTTCCAGATTTGTTCAATACACTTTAGCGAGAGGGGGTGGGGGGCCGAAAACAATCTGGCCGCAGTCTTCGTCCATCTGTATGACTGAAACTGAGCTTGGGCTTGGCGCCATGCGTTTAGGCCAAAGTGACCTTAAAAATAACTCTGCGGGGACACAGATGCTGCTCGTCCTCACAGACAAACCAACCGTCACATATCTGTCATTCGTTAATGTCTCCAAAAACGCATCTACTTCCTGCTCGAGTTTTACTCCGATCAAAATGGGATATAATGTATAAAACACAAAACAAAAGAGGCTTTATGAAATAATGTCAGACGTCAGCCAGTGGCCCGTGTGAGTCTTGGATGCCTGACTGGAGATCTGATGTCATGGGAACGTGGGAACAAAATGTCAGTCAAATCATTAAACACGATGCGAATTCCATCACAATACAGCTAAAATCTAAGTGAACTGCGCACCAACACTGAGCTAATTAGGTTAATTGAGTTTGCGTAGAGTAATTACGTGCTCATTTTGTGAAATGCGTCTTCCCTTATCTCTGTCACTTGTGCGTCAACACTCTGTGTATATTTCAGACGATGACAACGACGTCCAATCAGATTCGAAGACTGAAACTAATTGTTAATCATGGTTCTACACAATAAATTCGATCTAAAGTACCAGAACTTCACAGCCGTCAGTCAGAAGGGCAACTCGGTGCCTGAAGCCTAAAGCCAGTCAAGCAAACAGAAGTCCAACAGGAAGTGCGGCCACAGCAGGAAGCTGTGCATTTATCTCTCCTGCACTTTTCCAGTGTCTCTCACCCGGGGCATCGCCTCCGGTCATTTCAGGCTAGTAACTGTAGCTACACCTAAAAAAAGATTCATAGATCATTAAGAAGCTCTATGACGAATTTCAGAACGTTAAGATAATTCCTGCCGCCGAGCGGAACCGACGTGGTTCGTTTTAAACAACTTCGAGGCGATCCTGTTTTTCTCGCAAAGAAAGAAGAAGAGAGGAGAAAATGAGACTCCATTAGACTCTCTGCTGTCTTTCCCGAGCTTTTAAACTGAAGCGATCGCTTTCTCTTTGGAACCGAGATAAAAAAGCGGAATGCAGCAGGTTTGGCTCTAGCTGACAGTGGAAATGAGAAGGATTTGCTACAAGCCTTTTTCCCATCAGCATAAATCTCTGAAGGTTGGAGAGTTGGGTCCTGATCAAGTCCAAAAAAAAACACACCACTTTAGTGGTTTTTTAGAGTAAACATCGCACATCTTCATTCTCTCCTGGCTTCTGTTCGCACGGCATTTATTTTCCTAATACGTATGTCCTGTTTATATTATAACAATGATTTCCTCAAAATAGCTGCTTTGAAATGACTTTTCTTCCTGGCTGACATCACCTAGGCAATGTGGGTGGAGCACACAACGTTAACCAATCGCCATGGTCAATGTAGTACAACTTATACCATAACAGCAATAAAATACAGACGCCAAACTCAAGCCTTTGAGGTGACGCAACCATGTTGAAATAGATTAAGTCTTTAACTACAACTTTAGGAGACCTGGGGAGATGATGTCTGCTTTAGACTCAAAGGTCCAGTGAGGCTATACAGTGAAGTTCAGTACAAACTGTGGGTTCCTCTCAACCCGCAAGGCTACGAGGGCCCGGAAGTTTGCAGACATCTAGGCTGGTTCTGTCTAGAAGATAAATATGTTATTGTGAGGAGCTCTCTGTGGCACACACACTGAGGGGTGTGTCCAGAGGTCAAGAACGAAGCTACAGCTGCTTGGCTGGGACTTCTAATCTGTTATTCTTCTGCTTTAAAACCATCGTAATATTTGTGGTTGTCAAAAGCGAGTGGAGTAATTCTCTAGAGAGCTGAAGAGTTGGATATGAATACAGAACACTCGGAAAAAAATGTTTCACTTAAAAATCCAAACAAGCTCATCTAAATGGCCACAAAAATACACACACTCGCGCACACACACACACACTCTCACACACACACTCACTCACACACACTCACTCACTCACTCACTCACTCACTCACACACTCACACACTCACACACTCACACACTCACACACTCACACACTCACACACTCACACACTCACACACTCACTCACACACTCACTCACACACTCACTCACACACTCACTCACACACTCAGTTCCGGTCTTGAGAAAATCAGGGAAAGGTCAGGGCAGGGAGAAGAAAAGGAAAGCTGTCGGGTACAGACAGAAGTTAAAGGGATCTGAGAGGGCTGGACATGCATTTCAGACAGCAGTTAAATTGCCATCTGCTTCGGGGACGGTGGAAAGCTTGTGCGCTCGCTGAAACACTTACCAAAGGCCTCTGAAAAAGGATAATAAACAGAAAGAAAGGAAGAACAAAACAGCAGATTTTAGGGTTGGATAGACAGCAGTCGCACACCCTGAAATCAAAAGTCTGATGGAGAAGATTCGCCTGGAGGATGTTAATATGTTTAGAATCGCATTCGAAATCTGAGGCAGTTTGATGACATTACAAACATTGAATGAAACATTATAGCTTATATTTACAGCGACTGTAATATCAATTCATTATAACTGCATGTATCTTATATCTACCTTGTATCGATTTACACAGTGTAAATAAATCTGTGTAAATAAAAGGTAACAGGCCATCAGAAATCCATAAACAACTTTAAGATTTAAAGGATTCTGGCATGTTTAATTATTTACCAATTACGATATGCTTAAGACACAGATTTTAAAAATACTACTAAAAAGCAATCGAATAATTTGCTATATTTACACAGATTGATTCGAGAGCGTGATTATAGGTAATTTGTGCATGCTGTATGCTGTGCATGCTAAATGTTGAGATTTTCCAATAATATATGTTAATTATTGAGGGCCAGGAAACGTCCCGCATTTGATTGTACAAATGCAGCGATCGCTATTTCAGCTTCAACAGAGAGAAAACACAGAACAGATCGAGATATGAGCCCATAACGCATAAACACAGTCACAAAAGACAGACAAAAACATATCAGACAGGACAGGTGAGGTTTAGTGGAGACATGCTAAAGCTAAACTAAGCTAGAGTCATTTCGAGGTCTCCGGTTGTCCTCTCATCTGCACGCTGATGTATAAAGTACACACAGTCTCGGTCAAAAGTTTGGAAACACTTATTCATTCTTTATTTTTTTATCTTTTAGAATAATAGTACACTCATCAAACTATGAAATAACACAAATGGAACTTTGGGACTAAGAAAATCGAAAATAAATTAAACTAGCTTGTATTCTAGCATATTTAATGTAGTCACCCTTTGCCTGGAATTTACAAATTATACATTGTGTGTACTGACAAAATGTATAACTTCAGTGTATTGTAAGTTGCTTTGGATAAAAGCGTCCCCCAAATGTAAATGCAAGCAAACGGTTTCAGACTAAATAATTCCAGTCAAGTGTTTCCAAGCTTTTGACCGGTAGTGTACATTCTTCCCCTTGTGCTCAGCTAGAAAAGTCAAAGTATTTGTGTTCATGTACCACAGCCAACAGCCCTACCGGGCAAATGATAACCCCAGAGCGTGTTTGTGTTGTCCATTAACACAAAGAAACAAGGCACTCAAGACTAACATAAGAGCAGATGAGCCTCTTACACACCCTCACACATTTATCCGTGGTGGATTTTGAAAACGGGAAGTCTAGGTCAGACAGTTCAAGTCAAGAGTTTTTAGTCTAGTATCTGTTGTCCACATTGATTCCCATCAACACCTCCGAATCAAACCCAACCGGATAGATTTTCCTTTTCTCTGTAGCTGACAAATCACTGACCCACAACGTTAGCCCTGGGGCGACTTGAGCGCTAGATTTAATGAGATATATAATTAGACTCTGTTTTACTGGGTCTTTCAATAAAGTTTCATTAGCCTAAACCAGACATTAATCATACGCTCGCCACAAAATCTGGACTAAAGCTCCTCTGACACAGTTCATTTAAAGCCATTAGCTTTTCATTTTAGCCTCCCTAGCACCTAGCGTGCAGCGCTAACTCCGCAGATGGCTGTTTGTGATGAGTCTGAACTACGCCGATTCATACGGATTCGTTTAGGTAAAGTCGGAAGATAAACCAGAGCAGTGGGGCGGTTTTCGTACCTGATCGGAGCTGTTTGATCCGCCCGTTACTTGTGCTGGGGTCGATGGGGAGGAAATCCTTGAACCAGGTGATTTCTGGGTCTGGGTTGCCGCTGGCGGCGCACAGCATGGTTGCCGTGCGCGTGCGCTCCACTACCTTCAGCTGTGGGCCCATGTCGATGTTGGGGAAGCCCGCGGGCAGCAGGTCCTCTAAAAGACAAAACGGAGATGTTAAAGCTAAACTCTGACCTTTAGAAACACGGTTCAGAATACGTGCGTCTCGTTTTAGGCCTTGACTTTACCCATCGATTACCCGGCTAGCAGGGAACGTTCTCAAAACGTTGGCAAATGTTCTCTAAAGGTTCTCTCAAAGTCCTCTTAATGTTAAAAAGACATTCTTGCAGTAACGTTAGTAAAACTGTTTTTAACTATATAGCAAAGAGGTGGCTCCTTGGATAAATCTTATTTTAAAACGGTTTAAGACATTTTTGTGGAAAACAAGACAAAAATAATGTGTATGAAACGGTGATGCTTGCCTACAAAGGTCTTCTGTTATAATGTAGGAGCAGCTTCTCCTAAGAGCAGGTTTCGTACGGAGAGATGTGCTCTTTGATAATAGCAGATATCTAGACATCTAGAAATAGAATTTGCCTTGCAGATATTCTCCATGCTTTCATGCTGAAATTGGTTCAGGGTCACTGGCTTCGGCAAAGCAGGCAGGAAGTCGGGCACTAGCACATGCGTAGCCACGCGAGAGCCCTTAGCGATTTTCTTCCTGCAGTTCGGTTTGCATTTATGCTAAAACGCCCCGCAGTCACAATTCCTCGACGCATAAAAAGGCATCCCCCACAATTGTGAGTTTTTTAATAAGCCGTCATCATCTTGATCTCCAGACGAGCTTTGCGGAGCGCCACAACGAGTTTCAGGTGCTTGTGCTAACGGGGGTCTTTCCAATTGTTTGCCACTTTTCAGAGGGCCATTTCCTTCCATCCCATAATTCCCTAAAACACACAGTGGAATGCAATTACAAGCCATTGCTCGCAGCCGGGTTACGCTCGCGCCCTCCCGGCCCGGCTGAGAAGATAATGGCGCATTTATGATGATCATCGTATTTGGTCGGGGGCGCGAGTGCATTCTGTGCTTTAGTCAACAGCTGGGCATTAACAGATACAGCAGGGCACGTCCTAACTGCCCCCCCCTGCCCCCCACGTCACTCGCTGTCATTATCTGAAATTGCCATTAATTGAGGCTGATGATTTACTGTCATTAGAGTAGTGACAGTCCTAAAGCCTCTTAACCCGAGTGGTCAGTTTAGTGAAAGCAGATTTGCGTTTTGTAACCGCGGTAATAAGCGAATGAACTTTGATTGATTTACGATGATTTCTGCCGCTCATCTGCGCAGCTATAATATTTCATTTTATACAGATTAAAAGTGAAATCGTCGATCTCAGCTTGCACATCAAAACAAATAAGCACTATATACACAAAGCACTTAATATATAATTATACACAGTGTTTTTTGAAAAGCGTTCTTTTCTGAAACCGCATCTTTGTGCTGCTGTGAGTCTCCGGGGTGGAATTAAAGAGCAGAGATGAATCCTCTACTGTACCGGCCATTTTATTATTTTCACTTACTGAAATGATTTAATTTCATCAGTTCCATAATCAGGTTAACTGATTACCTCCTGCCACAGTCATAGATGCTTTTAGAAACACATGAATATTACAGAGAGAGAGAGAGAGAGAGAGAGGATAGAGAGAGGGAGAAAAAGAGAAAGATAGAAAGAGAGAGGGAGAAAAACAGAGAGACAGAGGGGGACAGAGAGAAAGTGAGTGTGTGTGTGACAAAGTGTGAGTGGTCGAGAGAAAAACAGAGAGTGACAGTGTGTGAGAGACGGAGAAAAACAGAGAGAGAGAGAGAGAGAGCGAGCGAGATAAACGGCGAGAAAGCCTGGAATATGAAGAGGAATTGAATTGTGTACTCCAAATGAAGAATCACGGTGAGGTTTCACTAATCTGAAGCTCCAGCTGTTTGGATGTGAGAGATGATCAATTTAATCCCATTAACATAATCAACAGTCGCGTCAGGAGAAACCGACAGCGTGCCTTCAGTCCTTAAGAAGCGGGGCCTGCCGGGTTCGGCTGAGGGGCGGGATCAAACCGTGTGACATCATCACACCCGCAGCACGGCATACGGTGACAGGCGAGCGGGAAACGAATCGCTGACTGCGAGAGAGGGAGAGCGACTCAAGCCTGCAGGTCACAGCAGAAGCACATAATACTCCATTAAAGAGCATGAATTTCATTCCGGCCTCTGCAGCTTCATCATCATCATCATCACCGCCGGGTTCTGCAGATGGCGAGGTGTCTGTTGGTATGCGGTAACCGTTTTGCAATACGCTCCCCCAGAGGATCAAGGACAGCGTCTCTTACCCTCCAAATTTACATGGGAGGAAAGTTTTTCAACCCAGCCGGCAGCTTGGGAACGCCGCTCTGGGTAGGAGCGGTAAATCAAATGTCCTTCAGGAGTCATGACGACCCTGTTTGCTAAGCTGTCGCGCGCGTGTGATGGAGCCTCTCTTTGAATCAAAGCTTATGGGCCTTAAAACACTGAATTTTTTGCTACTTGTAAAGTACATAGCAGCGACAAGCCCCGCCCCCCCACTGTCCACAACAATATTTGAACTCACAATTGACAACCCTAAAATTAACAATTTTAATTGAATAAAATATTCTTGAATTTAGCCAATGTGAAAATATAAAGATAATAAAAATTAAACAAAGACTAAGAAATATCTTGGATTTTAGTTTATTTTAAGGCTTGTTTTGTCCTAAAGTACTTTTAAGTTTTTAAATTTAGGGTCACTTGACCGAAATGTTTCTTATGAGCTTAAAAACCTTTTATTCAGAAGGTGTTTGTTAAAATGATTGAAATCAGTTTTGTAGACAAAAATATTTTGTCAACCTAATAATTTGTCTACTACTACTACAAAAACAGACAATTACAGCCCAGAATTTTTTATTTTTTTTTAAATAAATAATTCTCATAGTTCCTTTGTTAATCCACAGTCTTGACTCTTATTCTAAAATGTGGAAAAAAACAACAACGAATGAGTAAGTGACCTCAACCCTTTGACTGTTTATACAGTACACAGAAATAGGAACTTTATCACTGGATCCCAAGGTGACGGAATCTGTTTAAAGACAAAAAAACACATCTTGCTGTCCTCGAACCCTTGGCAAGCCGGTGTTTGCGAGACCTGTTTACTTCTGGAACGCAGCGGGATCGCACAGGTTCTGCAGGCGTGTACAGATGCTCTCATACCCTCTGGTGTGCGCTCCATCAGGCTTTAATAAAGCTGTAGCCGTGTGGGGCGCCAGGCTCGGCCCGGGCGCTGTACAATTAGGCAGCGGCGTGCGGTGGTGTTTGTGTGCGGGACGCCTCGCTGATGACCGAGGCCAGCTGTTTCTGTCACGCTCCTGTCAGGTACCTGGGGAGGCGGAGCTACACAGACAAGCACTCTGGGTTTGAGAGGGAGGGAGGAGGGGGGCGGGGCTAATGTGATGGTCACGTCCTCTAGGATGCCAACACGGAACGAGTCACAAAGCCCAATGCAGTGCCAACTCAAAGATTCAACACCGGCGCATTAAGATTGACGCGTCACGCGTGTTCACGAGAGACAGGTAATTGCTCCAGACAACGCATCCCAATCTCCTACCAGAGAGAGGTGCAAGACAACCTCCTCTGCTTATTTATTTGTTCATTGCACTTTGTCGGTTCCGGCGTGGCCTGAGGGGAGAACTACAGGAGATGAGGGGAGACCATTAGCCGGCTACAAATGCTCAGACAAGCGGAGCACAATGTCAATAAGGCCATTTCCATTCTTAGACCCACATCCTGCTCTCTCTCTCTCTCTCTCTCGCTCTCTCTCTCGCTCTCTCTCTCGCTCTCTCTCTCGCGCGCGCTTCAGTCGTCTTCGTTACTCATTCAAGGTGCGTGTGGAACAAGACTTCTTTTGCATTGATTAAATGAACTGCAAGCCGTTAGCGTACAGATGGAGTTTTCTTTAAACTAAAAGCCTACAGCGAAACGGACAAATGAGATGTCGTACGCTTGAGAATCAGCCGGCGTCTGTAACAGACTAGCGCTGCTTCGCTAATGACATTTAGGGCTGTATTGTATAAACCACATAGGAAACTCAGGGCTGCGGGTTCGAGTGTAAGGGGCCTAACAGCAGTTACAAAGCAAGCGGAGACAAAACTGCGGCGCAACAGATGGACGACCGCCGCATGAGCTGCGATTCAAGCGGATGACAAAAACAACAGAGCAAAAAAGCATCGCGTGCGTTGAACGAGACAAACGTTGCAGTCGGTGAGCTTTTAGCGGAGTGCAATTAAGCATCTAATTATGGGGTGAGATAGATCCGCGGACTAAATAGCCTGATGCGATGCTTTTTGGGTAAATGGAAAGCCGTCTCAATGGATGCATTTTTATTATCACAGTTATTTGCAAATGCAGCTTGGGAGGCAGCCAGGATTCGTCGAAAAAAGATTCACGCGAAAAAGCACAGTATACATGAACCGGAAAGGAACGAGACGCACATTTAAGTGGAATAACAAGCGCTTCTACAAGAAGTTTGGGTGACTCATTTGTCCGCTTGCATCTTTATGTAAAACTCCACGCAGTTCACGGGGCTACGGTTCGCGCGCTGCTGGCAAAAAGCAGCCGGCGTTCTGGGGCAACAAGAAAACCAGGTGGCACAATTCTGCCCACGCTTCTGCCGGGGGCTGGGTACCGGGTGCGAGTTTTGAGCGCAAACTTCGTGATGGTAAAAAAAACAGGCAGCGAAACGCGTCGTCTCATGAGAACAGGCGCTCGTTGTATGCAATCTGGTGCCAAATTGCAGACGCACGCGAATGCCGGTCAGAGGTTCGAGGCTACACAATGTTGCGTGCAATATGCCCTTTAGAACTGCGAGACGGAATGTTCTTTAAATATTAACATCTGCTGTGAAATCTAGTTAGGTCCAGGCAGCGTTCCAACACGGAAGATCTGTAATCAAGTCAAATATTGGCTGGAAAAATTCACATGCTACCTGCTGCGAGGGCCGGTCTACAGCACCACCTATGTGTGTGAAACCCTTTGGGGGGGCATTCCAGATGGACCTACGACTTCAAGCTACAGAAAAATAAACAGCCAGAAAACGTTTGCACGGCTACCTGTAGTGAGTGCTGGTCTACACAACCATTTCCAATATGTGTGTGTATTTAGGAGACATCTCTGAGGAAGCTACAACTGGGAGAAGAAATCCAGGCACCACAGAAGAAAAATAATCAGCCAGCCAAGCGGATTCATGTTAATTCATGAGGAACCAAAGCTTTTCTGCTCTGCCCTGCCCTGCTCCTGTTTATTCATAACCAGGAGCCTCAATGGATTCTGTCAGTCAAATCAAATCTCAAACAGAATTCATTATCAAACTCTTATTTTAGCCCTCAGACTTGTCAACGCCGGTCTCAGTTGGCACTTAAGCAGCAAAAAAAAAACAAATTACTGCAAATGACAAACATAGTGACTTTTCGACCATGTCTACCAGAAGAATTTGATCTTTGGAAGCAGAACTTAAGATTACAGATCTTAAAAACAAATGTAGGTAAAATGACTTTTTAGCCCATGCAAAAAGGACTGCAAAATCTACCCATTTATCATAACTGTCATCAAAATAATAAGTATATTTTAACCGGCCCAAACATGTCTCTCTCTCTCTCTCTATCGTTCCTCCACAGTTACTCTTGCCAGTAAGACAGACTCGATTCAGCGTTCTCGAGCAAGCATTACACGACTCAATAGAGAAATCTATAGAGCCAAACCGGCCCAGAGATGAGACCTTCAGCCATTTCCCCAGCCCGACTGCTCTCCATGCCCAATCAGGCTTGATTACTGCTCTACAGGTCTGGAGGATCAAAGGACAACATCGCCATAAATCTGAGCAAATTTTCCTCCAAGCGCCGCCTCACTCTTTCACTCTTACACGCATTGTGCACTGGGTGAGAATTCGCCTTTCTCGTACAGCGCTCTCGTTTTGTCTTTCTAAAATGCCAAGCTCAAGTGGAGACGAGAGGCAGGCCGAGAACTCAAGCAGCCCTGGCGGAAGAACATTTTCTGACAAGCCTATCTGAGTGAAATCCCAGCGAACAGGAAACGGGTTTAGAACATTGGGTAACGTTCGCTAACGGTTCTCTCAAAGTTATCAAAAACGTTCTTGCGGTAATAATAGAAATACATTTTTTTAATGCTACGTAACGTATATTTTAAAAACGTTATTCTTCAGTTGTTAGTGGAACGCTTTAAAAAGTTACATCATAAAAAATATTTGAATAATGTTCGTATAGCCAAGCAATAATGTTAATACAACGTCTGATAAAGTGGATGTTTTAGATGTTCCTAGAAAATAATATTTTCAACGTTTTTGTTAGTTTATGGAAACGTTCTTACAACCTAAAAGAGCTGAGACCTCTCTCCTCACTGTCTGCTCCTCAAGACATTCCTGTAAGCGACCTCGTCGCGACATACGCCCGGTGCAGAGGCGAACGACGAGGAACGCGACCTTCCAGCTTTTCCGCACACCAGGTGACAGAAGTTTGAAGCTAGCTTGCGAACCTGTTTTGCACAGCTGTCAGTCACTGCCTCGTAGCAAACAGGAAGTGCTAGGCGTGTCGTCATTAGCGCGGGCGGTAAACGGGAGCAGTCTGCGAGAACACGGCGAGACGCTTACGGCGAGACACCGCGGCCCACGAAATGAGATATCAGACGTGTCCCAAAGCAGAGAGGCAATATAAATAGACATCAAATACTAAACGACTGTCTCCCGTTTAAAATGAGACTCTACGATAATGGATCGCGCAAATACACCGGCGACAGAGTCCATACATTCTGCTAGATCTTAACGCTGCTAAACAAATGTATTATGCATCAGGGAGCAGCTGAGAACACAGGGCTGGAATTGCCTTGTTTATGAGAGGCAGACGCTGATAATCCCCTGGGCAAATACAGCTGGATGCTAACACCCGCTCAGATCAGCTCTAATCAAACCCCTGTCTGCTGTGGACGGTCATCTACAGCCCTTCCTCTACATTCTCCTTTTCCAGCTGATTGTTCCTGTAGTGCAAGCTTTTGTGCTCTGTACCTCAAAATTATAAGCTTTAAAATACTTTCAAGTTTACCAGACATAATTATAAACATGTTCGGATCACACAGAGACTCCTAAACTAATATTTACAGCCTGGTTATTTACACAACGGCAGGTATCAATATCTATATATTCGGTGAAAATTGCAAATCAAAGATATCCGTTGTAAATTCACCCCAATGTTTGTTTACTTGTAGACACAAACATTCAACCGTATGCATATATGTTTAAAATTGTGCTTACAGAATAAGAAAATATAATTTCTATAATCTAAAATATAATAAATATAATCACATGGATTGAGAATATATATATATATATATACACATACATACATGCATATATATATACATACATATATATATATATATATATATTATTGTTCTGTTAATCTGTAAGCACAATTTTAAACATATACAAATATTTAAAAATATACAAATACTCGCGTACACACACAGACACACACTTGATTCTCACTCCCTGTACTAACCACCATTAGAATCAAGACTCTGTAAGGTCCATTTAAATAAATCTTGCTTCTGCCAAGTCATTAATAACAGCCAATTACGGGCCTGATTAATTCATTCGGGGTGTGGTGACCCGTAACCAGCCGACAGGAGGGTTGGGTGACCCCTTAACCAGAGAGTTAGTAAGCATACGACTAACACATTAGCACCACAGCCAAGCCACGTGAATGGCAAAATCTCCCGACTTCACAAACACATCCCACTGCTAATTACAGACTCACAGATCCGAGATCAGCCAAAGACACAGAGATTATCCTGAGAAGAAGAGATGACCTGGATTTGTCAGCCCTTTAAGATGTGGCACAAATGACTCAGAGGCATTAAAGGCTGATCCTGTATCTACAGTACGTGTTTGCACACTCAGACACAACACCACTACACGGCATGCAGTATTTTCAGAGCTTTCTCTAATATCTTATAGGATAGCCAGACTCATTAATCACGTCGATGGCAGGAAATGAGTGACCAGCACCTTATCCGCGAGTCATCTGAGGTTTACAGAAGAGAACGTTTCAAATCTGCGGTCCGCAACTTTTGGGGGTTTTAAAAGAACCAAAATCTGTTATTGAGCAAGTACACGACAGATCAATGTTCAAAACGGTTCCCTCACCCCCATTCCCAACGGTACGTTTATAATAATGATTTATAATTTGAGCTGTCAGGTTCGATTTCCTGGGAAATGGCATTTTGGCTTTATTTAACTTGCGTACGTACATACAGAGAAGTAACATACGCAATAAAAAGTATGTGAAGTTACGTGCAATTTTGTAACAACGGCGGTAGAGCGGCGAAAGTTATGGATTGCAGCTTTAAGCAAAAGACGAAAAAGACGCTAAGCTAACCTAACCCACACCGTTGGTATCGCTCTTCCTGAGTGTGTCAATCGCAGCCACATACCGTGAAAGGAATGAGGCTCCATCTACGGCCCCTGGCCCACTAATGTTTCATAATGCACTTCGCACGGCAGGGAGACCATCATTTCCACAGGAGAACAGCACGAATAGTAATCAGCCGAGCTCTTTCCCTCAAAATCACTCACGCGGGGGCTGTGAGAACACACTGGTGATGCTAATACCCACAAACCCCCAGGGCTGGGCATCCACCAGGCTGCTTATACAACCGGTCAGTAGGAAAGAAAAAGAGACGAGGTGAGAGGGAATACAGGTGGAAGACAAGATTACACAGAGCAACGGCGACTGAAGAGGAAAACGATGTTGAGCGGAGAGCTCATTTTCGCACGGAAAAGTGCGAGGCGATGAGATTTCAGAATGGATGAGTCACCGAACGAACGAGGTTACGCGGCTCTAATCAGAGAAAATAACACTCGCACAAAAGAACAAAAAAAAAGTGACATTAAAATTTCTCAAACTGTGCTTGGGTGGGACAAACGAAACTGAATTTGGAAATGGCAGAGTGAAGGCGGCGATTATAAGGTTCATCGGTGAGCGCCGAGGTCAGCGCGGTCCAATTAAAACTGCACGAGGAGCGAGGGAACAAATGCGCCTCGTCCTGCGGGGCAGCGGCCAATTAGAAGCGCGTGATCAAACGGGCGCGGGCTGTGGCGAGACGGTCGTCTCTGGCGTGCTGCGGTGCTAACGAGCGCTTCGCGGTTCTCCGTGCCCTGGGTTTGAGGAAGGCTGGGTCACACGCACACCCCCATCTGAGGAGTGAACAATGAGGTTACGGCACAGGAAAGTGAGAACCAAACGCTGTTCCAATTTGCCCTGTTCCAAAATTCTGTGATGCCTCGCTGATAACTGCCTACATGAGCTACTACAAACACAGCCTAGCTGAAAGATAACTTCATAAGTAACTCATACTTTAATAAGCCAAGAAGAACGTTTGCGCAAACCGTCCATTTGAGAGTTGATGAAAGTATTTTTTGATGATTATTTTTAAAAATTGCATTCTAAATATATTTATAATCAATTGGTGCAATGCATTTTGGGATTGCTGGTCTGCAAGTACGCGTATACGCACGAGCTGCCTTGACATTTGTCAGACCTGAGGTACAAAGGAACGAAGAAACAGCTCGCAAGCTTTTAGAAGTGAGATGACACCTCTGGAAGGTGGTGTTACACCTTTGGATTTGGGTTTCACAATGCTAAATCCACGACTGTGTGCTAGTGCCGCGCTCTGCTCTTTGATTGGTCGAAACCACTCCATCCTCACAGCACGACCGGGGGCATGCTAAGGCCAGACACACCTGAAGGTGTTAAGAAATGAGCGCGCGTGTACGCGTCTGACACCTAGCAGGAAGCGAGCAGATGGCTGAACCTGGGCTGCTGTTGGCACTGGACGGCCTAAAAGTGTTCGGTTCGGGTCGGTGGTAAAAAAAAAAGACTGCCAAGGAAAGCTCAAAGCCAAGGTTAGAATTAAGACAGAAATGCTAGAAGTACAAGAGAAAAGAGCAGAGACGAGAATAAACAGTGGGGCACCCGCGGTGACACGGCGACAGGCGGAGAGGCGAAGCCGAAGAGTGCAGGTGTGTCTCGCTTCAGCATTCTCCAAGACTTCTTCAAGGACTCCCAGCGGACACTGTGGAAAAGCAGATGGTACATCTTCAGCATTCTGCTCACTGCTCTTGTGGGCAGCCAGGAGGCAGCTAAAAACAAACCCGAGCCCCTGGAACGAGCGCGGACAGATTTACAGCAAAGACTCCTCGTGTCTCTCCGCCTCAGGCGGGCGGACGCGCCCCGAAGACCGCGAGGTGACTGAGAATTTAATGACATCACACACAACTGAAGTTCACGATGAACAGAAACGAAAGCGCACCCTTAAACCTGCAGGTTGTGATGGTTTAATTGACTGTGATTGATGTCCACACGCGTTCTGGCGATGAGGGGTTTCCCGATAAGACACGTGTGTGTGTGTTGTGGGTCTTACTGTTCGGATGAGGTTGGGTGTAAACGTAGGCCCACAGCAGATGGGGACACGCACGCGACTGAAAAAGCAGCCGCTTTTTCCCCCCGTCTTGTGCTACCGCCCGTCTTCTTTCCTGAGCCGCTTGGGTCCTGCCAAAGCCCGGATTTTCATGTAAACTGGGCTTGGGTTCCGGCCCGGAAAGAAGGCTGCAAGCTGTCTGCTCCAGCGCTCGGCAGCGACGAGGCAGATGGCTGGACCTCAGAGCAGACAACAAATGAATAACTCAGCGGTGAAGCAGGCAGAGGTTTTGCTGCTGGAGAGGGTGGATTTAGACTCCTGCAAGTGGATTAATGGAGAGGGAGGGTCACGCTCCTTGCCAAAAACCTAAAGCTAAACCATAGAGTGCTGGTTAGTCTCTCCAAGGAATTTGGTCTGATGGGGATGTACAAAAAGAGCGTCAAACAATGATTTGGATTTGCTCACCCAAAAATAAAACGTATCAATCAAATAAAAAAAAATTAAAAATAAAATTTATTTACTCATTTACACGCCCTCATGTTGCTCCAGACTCGTTTGACGACTTTTCTTTTGTGAAACACAAAACGCAATATTTTGAAAAACAATGCAGAACTTTGAATGCAGTAAGTTCCTCACACAAGCTATCAGAATTTAACACCGGATAAAATAAACAAGACATATAGATTATTTTTATAGACTTATGTTCTGCCTTCTGCCAAAATGTCACCTTTTGTACTCTGCAGAGGAAGAAAACATGACACAGGTTTGGAAGGACCTGAGGGTGAGTAACACGAGATGGTTTTGTTTAATTTTTGGGTGAAACATTCCTTTATGATGTCACCACACAAGATAAACCGTTACATAGCCTTGAATAACCATTCAACAAAGTATGTAAATATTTGTTCTCTCGCGCTGTTAATACTTTCGCTAATAGTTTTTGCCAATTCATCTCTCTTGCTCTATCCCAAGCAACAATTTTAAGTCTGTGACGTTCCCATTAAGTGACAAACATTAAAACGTGTTTTGAAAGTTTTAGGAATGTTCAAAACATCCGGATTTTTAGATGTTGCATTAACGTTACTGCTAGGTTATAAGAACTTTTAGAGAACGTTAAGCAATGTTCTGAGAACATTCCCTGATAGCAGGATATCTCTGCCAGTCTTGGGCTAAACGCATCCACTGCTCCACTCCTGTACAGAGAACATTTCCATGGTAACTTTGAAATGACATCCAAAAGAGAACCAGCTACACTCTCATTTACATGATGCTAATTACGACTAAAGGGCAAAAAAACGCTAACAGTGACACCAGTTAGCAACAGAAACAACGCAGAACTGATTGTGCTAAACGCTGACAGTGTAATTGACTGTTAAACTTAGTCACAACGCTACATAAAAACCTGTTACACATCAGTATCTTTACTTTATGCTACTGTAATATATCTAAACAGCCTTTAAACAAGACAGATTTGTAGACAGACAAAATGTAAAAAAAAAAGATTGACTTTTGATTGATTTTTGGAAAATATATGTTGTATTTTGTCGCTTCAACGCCATTTTTCTTTTGTTTAAAGCTAAATGTTGTGATGTTTTAAACAAGCATATTTAAATACGTAAAAATCATGTTACTGGAGCCAGGTGATTGGCTAGGTGACTCTGTGACATCAGCTGAAAAGGAAAGTTGTATAAGAGCAGTCTATTCAATTTTATTTGATTTATTACAAATGCAAATGTTTTAAAACGTGAAATAAATGTACCGATTAAAAAAAAGACTTAATAAATAAAAAGGGGTTAATTTTAGATTAGAGTTCTTACCTCTAATGATGGACAGCTTGGCTTGGACATTGATTTCGCCCTCGCTGTTCTCAGCCACACACTCGTAGATGTTCTCATCTCGAGGAGCTCGGAGAGGCTGGATCCTCAGGACTGCTCCCGCACCTTCATCAAACTCTATCGTCTGCGTTGGAGGACAAACAGAAGATCTGTGTATTCCAGCATCTCAAAGCTGCGCTGTACATCTCATTAATGCATGTCTGGTGCTTAAAGGAACAGTTCACCCAAAAACTGTCAAAAAATTCTTCCATCATTTACTCTCAAGTCATTACAAACCTTTTTTTTGCTTCTGAAGAACACAAAATAATATATTTTGAAGTATGTTGGTAACCACACAACAGTGGCAACCAATGACTTCATCGTATGGATACAACACTACTGACACATTTCTCAAAATATCTTCTTTTGTGTTCCACAGAAACCAAAACAAGTATGAAAATGCATCCGTCTAAGATCTGAGGTCCATTTAGGAGGTTCATGTCTATGTTTACAATTATACTCGATAGAAATTGTCATGACCCTATTTTGGTTTCCAAATATCCGAAATCCCCTGTGATCGGTCTCTGAGCCAATCATCATCATCTCTGAGCCAATTAGGTTACCGTGGTAGCGTCGTGTTTGATGTCATTGTAGCGAAACAGTCGCGTGAATCAACCGGGAATGACAAAGAGGAACGAAGCTCTTTGTAAAGCCAGTGGCGAAAACTTCTGTGAGTTTTCAAGGCTACGCTAATGAGAAGCAGCGCTACGATGGCACGCTGTCCTAAGTGTGTGTAGATCAATATCAAAGCAATGCCTTCGAGGGGAAAAACTAATTAATTCAAACCCCTCACGCAATGACTTTTAAACGTAAGGAAGATGATCATTTGAGCCAAGCTCTCTTGCATCCTCGCTGTCGAGCGAGGACCGGAACAGACGAGACATTTTTGTGTGGATCTGTTCTTAAAAGATGTCAATGTTGACAGTGTGGTTAACGCCGAACTAGTTTTAATTGAAGCGCACTAAGTATCAATCAAGACCAGCTGTTGTGACAAAAAACAACGAGCTAGGAAAACAAGACACAGATATGATCAGCAAACCGACAAAAGATAGACAATGTCATGTAACCAACATATATTTAAACAAATCCCCAGCTAACAATTTTAGGTTGTAAGAACGTTTCCCTACCGTTTCCATTGAGTTACAAAAACATTAAAAAAATGTTATTTGGAAAGTTCAGTCCAGGAACGTTATTCAAACTTTTTAATTCTGTTACGTTTGTAAAACATTCTAACAATTTAAAAATAATGTTTTTGAAATGATATATGTTAAAACATTCTGCTAATGCTACTGCAAGAACCTCTTTGATAACTTTGACTGAACGTTACAGAACGTTAGCCAGTAACGTTTACAGAACGTTAGCCAGCGTTCTGAGAACCTTCCGTGTTTAGCTGGGACGCAGTTCCACACACACAGATGTGTTTATCTGAGCTCATTTTATACTGCTACAGTTGTTAACATGTTTGTCCGTCAGGTGTTAGCATGCTAAGTCTCACCTCGATCCGCTGAGAGTTGACCCTCTTCCCTTTCTTGTTCCAGGTCACTCTTGGCTTGGGGTCACCCGTGGCTTGGCATACGAAGGACACGACACCCCCAGAGACTCCAATCATGTCTACAGGAACTTTTGTGAACCTTGGTGGAGCTAAACCCCAAAACAAACAAACAAAGACGCGTATTAGCATTCTGCTAGATTTCAGCTTCGTTTGGAATGGTACATTAGCCCACCGTTTACTGAACACTACACAGTATAAACTACATGGCCTACAGTTCACAACAGTATTGGAAACAAACCACATTATGCTTTATAATATTTCAAATGGCAAAATGCTACATTGTTATCAAAAGCTCAATGCATGTTTAAATCAATGAATGACATCCAATTATCATCTTGGAAATGAATACAGTTAATTAGCATATTTAATCAAAGTTTGTGTAAAAATGTCTTAACTGGTAGTTTGGTGAAATAATGATGTTAAAATAAAACAGTTGATACATCATAACTGCAAGGTCAACCCCAATGCATTGTGGTATACTTCAGCTAACAATTATAGGTGGTAAGAATGTTTTCCTAACGTAACAAAAATGTATATGTTATTTTAAAATTTCCCGTTTTTTTAGACATTGTATTAATATTATTGCTTGGTTATAAGAACTACATTATTCACAGATGTTTTAATTGTGTAACATTTTTAAAATGTTACTGAAAGAACTTTCAGACAACTTTCAGAGAACTTTTAGAGAACATTAGCCAATGCTGTGACAATGTTCTCTGTTAGCTGAAACAACGCTGCATACAGCACAAATGTTGGTCTACGTACTCAACGGACGAAAACGAGCGCAGTGTGCTAGCATGCTATTCCACGCCATATTCAGCGCAGGTAAAGTGAAGCTAACGCAATTTGTCACAGGGCCACCGTAACAGCAAATCAATTTAATTAAATTACTATTTGATTGCGCGTAGACCCGCATGCACGCAATTTAATCTGCGACTCGCAGTGCGTTCATCCATAAAACAGCACCAAACTAGTACTGCGGTGCGCTAGTGAATTCCTCATGTAGATAATAGGTAGCCATTCAGATTCCTGAGGGAGAAATGGAGATGGACGAGCAGCCCGGACCGCCGCGCGTCGACGTCGCGTACGAACGGGAAGTGGCTATGTATCAACACGCCGGTAATTACGGCGCAGACAATGTGCATGCCGGCACATCGACGCCACCATGAATTATTTATCGCACAATGAATAATAAAGCACTACAGATTCTGTCTTGATTTGAAAGCCCTTGTCACAGGAAGCAACCGAAACTCAACGCATGTCTCTGGTAAGCCGCGGCAGATGCAAGCTAATGACATCCAGGAGATGATGAGGGCTGACAGTCGGTCGACGATAGATCATTCTTTTTCGCGAAGAACAAACCGTTGTGACCTAGCTACTCTAACTAAAAGCATCCGGCCTCTTAAAGAGCTGTCGGTTTGTCCACCATCACGACTCGTTCTTTGTAGATTACACCATGTTCAGAACATAAAAATGTCTTTTTTTTATCTCAGCCCAGCACGGTTTGTTCTCATCTCATCAAATTATCATGTAGCCCTCGTCTGCTGTGCTCCACAGCTCTGCTTCCTGCTCTGCTCTGGCAGGTCTCCACCACGGAGCAGCGGGTCAAGTTCGACACAACAAGACATGAGAAGGAACGGTCTGGGGAAACGTGCTAAAATACAAAAAGCGCAGAGATACGAGGAGATCATCAAACGGTCGAGCGAGCGAGGCAAATTAATTATGAATCGCCCTGGGCAGGCGGGCAGGCCCCTGATTCTGAGGGTACCAATAAATTCACATGAAGTTTAAGAGTTGAGAGGAAGGAGCCCCAGGTCTTTTTCTTGTAGTTTTGAAGTTAAGAAAGCTTTAGCGACACAGATTTACTGAGCACAGGGACAAATATGCACAGGTTTAGCCTTTGACATGAGTAACGTTAGTTGAACGTTATGATATATATATATCAAAAACGTAGCAAAAACAGCACAGTCTCATTTTTTCAGCTAAACAGTACTGTACTGTAATAATGAATCTCTACTGCATTGATGAAAGCAATTCTATTTTAAAAACATTAAAACTGTTTAAGAAATGAAGGGGATGTATAGAACAGTAACTCTTAACCAGTGGTTGAACCATTCTGTACAACATCCTGTGGACACATTAACACACACACACACACACACGTATAGCCTGGGGTCACACAATCCCTCTGGCACAAAATTGACACATTGGCTGTGATTTCTGAGGGCCAAATACGTGGCGGCAGCCACAACAGGAAAAAGGACAGCTTACAGCGCAGTCAGTTATGGATTTCCTGACAAGATTCTGACAGGAGCGATTGTGAGGCTTGTGAGCGCGCCGGAGAAGTTTTGATGGACTGCGGTAATTCAAGAGACAAAGACAATCGCCGGACGATTAACCTTTTCACTCGCTCTGACTTACTTTACATGCCCGAGCAGGTGTGGGGCCAGAGCTGCTGATCGTCTCAAACTGTCATCGCGTACGGTGCGTACGGTTCACAAAACGATACCAAATTCATCTTGTGATGTTTTTTTTAGTTTGATGCCACAAACGACGCACAAATGTCTTGACTGAACATTATGTATATACACAAAACCGCGCGTGTCATTTTATAGAATTTTACCCACTTGTTGATATATAATCAGTTATGAATCTATGACAGAAAACTGCTCCGATCGCACATACAAAGCTAATTTCAAAGCGGGAATCAATCCCATGATGCCACAGTGACTGACTTTATCAGTCTAAAGGTCAAAGTGCGTGAGGCTGAGTGATTTTGACCTTTTGAAAGATGAGCTCAGACAGCAGGTTTATGAGTTGGAGGTTGGGGGGGGGGGGGTTTGGGGCGCTACAAAGAAGCTACGGTAAACATTTGAGGAGGTATTTTTCCTCTACATGCATTATCTCCATTTAGATGCTCGATGCACCTTCTCCTTCGATAAAAGCTGCGAGATCTGCGATCCAAAAGATTACAATAACACATTTCTGACGCCTCGTTTGGCTGGAGTCTCTCGTGCTCCTGTAATGGGCGGCTTGGGGTGACAGATGCGATTCGATGACTAACACCATAATCAACAGAAAAACCTTTCGGGGCTTATAAAGAGACCTTCATTATGCGGAGAATTAGAAAAACGCGGGCACAAAATGGCAGCCCATTCGCGCCGTTTCAGCAGGTGGAAGAGAGCATCACTTGCCACCCATCCTGTTTTAAAATAGGCACCTTTCAGCAGCAGATTGAGGGTTATTTGAGGGTAAAAAGAACGTTTTTGGTGTCATAGTCATTTTGTCTCAGAAAGGGATCCCATTTGGCTTGTAATTGGCCCCTTTCAGAGGTAATGTCCTAAGAGGCTATAATTGGGGAAATCAGTGCAGGCACGACTGAGGCGCGTCCAGACAACCGTCTACTTTCCGCACTCTCGTCCAGGTCAAACACCTGCTCTTAAAGGGACGGTTCACTCGATTATGAAATTTTTCCCAAAAAATCATTGACTCACCCTCACGTTGTTCAACACCTCAAGACTTTTCATCTTATGTAAAATATACAACAGGAAAAATTTGGAAAAATAGCTAGAAAAGGCTCTGTTTTTTATTACAATGAAAGTGAATGGTGACCGAGACTCGTAGTGTCACGTCGTCACATTTTGCTAAGTATCTCCTTTTGTATTCCAAATAAGGAAGAAAGTCACAGGTTTGAAACAACATAACAGCGAGAGGACAGGACTGAATTCAACAGGACGTTTCTGAGTGCCCCGAGTCTACAGATGTGCCCGCTAGAGAGGAAAAAGACTGTGTCCGAGGTTTAGCCATGCCTGTGTGACCACAGAGATTTGTGACTGCGAGTTCTCACACGATCACATGCGCTCGAGTCAACAAATCGCACTTCGCGCTCTCCCAGACTGGGCCATTGCTATGGAAACGCACAACTTTCTTTTTTTTTTACCTCGTGTGTGCGTTTTTCTTTCTGTCTCCGTTTGTCTTCTACCGTCTCTTGCTCTGGGCACTGGCTAATCGACCGCTGAGAAGGCTTAATCAGAAGACGAGGAACAACTCCCACCAGGAAAGCACGCGGATGAACGATGAAAAACAGAGAATGTTCTCCTAAGACGAGGACAAACTATACAAATTTTGTGCCTCAATGCAAATCGTACCAAGCATCTGCATGCAGCGTTCTTAATAACAGCTAGTCACAGCAACGCAGACTAATCGCCTAAAAAGACTTTTAAACAGACGGCGATAAAGGTCGATGCAGATTGTACAGATGTTTTTGTGCCGTTTTACTGCACTACGCTGGCCAACTAGATCTTAATAGTGAACATCACGGACAGTCAAACAGGGCTGTACCATTTAAGCCAGTGCAAGCTGTAATCAAAAGTCACAAACATTTTAAGATCTCGATTAGATATGTATTACATAATTGTAATAATTGTAATTACAATAATGTAATTGAAAACTACATTACCAATATTAGATCAGTTATTATCTCAAAAATTTCTCCCAAACAGCACTAAGATTAAAAGGAGAGCTAATGGAGACTCACACGGGTCTCCTCTGGAGTTTTAGAAGAGCTCTCAAAAACATCTCAATGTATCCTCCGAAATTTGTTTCAAAGAGCAAATATTCAAACCTGTCAGAGATAAAGTTGATTTCTAAATCAAACCCATCGCCCTGGAGTCTCCAGAACAAAAGATCAACCTCAAAGAAACAACCTCATCATCTGGGCAGCGAGACATCAAAAACAAGAAGTCTCACTTTATTTGCCTCGCTGTTTGTGTCTTTTACCCACAATCCTTTGGTCATATCACTACAATCACCGCCGGTTCTAATAACTTCAAATTGACTCCGAAGAGCCCTCGCTGTTCCTGGAAGCGCCTCGCAGAACCCACTGAGGAAATCTTTAACAGGTGTGGAGTAAGTCAACGTCTGTCGAGAGCGTTTCGAAATTAAGTTTAACAATAAGGCCAATTTTGAAATAGCTGACCACCGAGAGGAGGAGGAAATTGCAACCATCTAATATAATTATTTGCAGTCACCTCGGGTGATCGGTACTTGTCGACTGGCTTCGTAAAACGGACACCTGCTAACGCTAAAGCGTTCGGGGGGGGACGACAAAGACGCTAAAATCTGCAACGGCTATTCAGCACAGAACGTAACCGCTCCGTTTTAAGCTGATGATCATTTTAGCTGGAAAAGTGGTAAGTGCATGGAAACGGCGTTGTAATATCAATTATGCAAATGCGAACAATAAGCAGTAAACAAACTATAACGACTGGGGCACCTGGTGCTATAAGACCAAACCAAACAAACTGCATCAACACACACCCTGTTTAACACAAACAAATGTTCTCGCTTGCAAATAAAGGCCGAGGGTGAAGGATTTTTGTATGAGCGTGTGCAATCTTCGCCGGGAGTCGCCTGCATCATTTATTCTCTCTTAAAAGGGAAATATGTATATACAAGCACTGATTTGGCTGCCAAGCCCTTTGACACAAAGGTTTTTTTAGTGAATCAGATCTGTGGCTTTTCGACATCTGACGTGGCTCTTAATCTAATAACAAAACTCGTCCTGGCAGTGGCTCAGCATGTGATGGGACTCACACAGGTGACTTGCAATAATCATTCTTGACATTTAGCAAATTCGAGTCTGCTAATCTGCTTTATGATTAATCTGGCCTGCAAGAGTGTGTGTGTGTGTGTGTGTGTGTGTGCTGATATAAGTGGCTTACAAAGACACAACTGTGTATAATGCCATGTATAACAATGCAAACACATCCTGTGTCCTCATAAACCAAATGGCTTTAAAAACATACTAAATAGTGTTTATATATTTATAAACTAAATAGTGTTAATAACTAACTAGTGTTTATAATAGAGGTTTCTGTGACCATTAGGTTTGGGGGAAGTGGATAGAAAGTTCGATTAGCTTAATATAAAACCCATTACGCTTATGGAGAGTCCCCATAAACCACACATGCAAGTGTGTGTGTGTGTGGCAGGTGAGGGGTGACACTGCCCACCAAAGCGCCACCTGCTGGTTAAATTTATCAACAACATCTTCACCACAGAAGATGGACAGCAAGATTCTTAAAAAGTATTATTATTAAACAGTGTTAAAACTATGTCTAGTTGTAGGGAATTTCAAAACAATAGTTGACTAAAAAAAACTTAGTCAACTCTTTCCTCTGTGGAACACAAAACAAGACGTTTTATTGAATCACCAAACTGCTCGTGTTTTCCCAAGCAATGAGTGCAAACACACAGATCGTTGGCTGTCATTCTCCAGAAAGAACACAAACAGCACCAGTGAAATGCTGTACGTGTAGTCCATCAGTGTATTCATGTCATTTCATAACCCAATATGCTGCTATAAACTGTCTGTCTATGGTGCCGGGTTTGGTGCACGGGTATAGTGCTTTCTTTTAAGGACCTGACTGTGGTCACTGCATGTTTTCAGTGTATGGAAAAGACCTGCTTAAGCATTCTCCAAAATATCTCATTTCATATTACACAGAGAAAAGTGGACATGAAGGTGAATAAACGATAAAAGGACTCATTTTTAGGGGAACCGTTCCTTAAAAGCAACCACCCCAGAGTCTCTCTCACCTTGGACCGGTTCGCACACAGACGCTGAAGCGCAAGATCACAGATTTACTTTGGGTTCCAGAGGTTAAACTGCAGCTCTGAGCGAGCAGGTAATGAGGAACATCTGAGCCTTTTAGCTGATAACTTTAAAGAGACAGGAACGAGGGGCCGTGAGGGGAAACCTTTTTTCCCCCGGGCCCCGAAATCTTCCACTTCAAAGGAGAAATAAATTATTGAAATTGCTCTAGTCACTTTCCGGCGAGTCAATCGGAACTTAAAGGAGCTGGCGAGGGCGTGTGGACGCAGACGCTTTAGGGAGACCGGCGAGGCCCAGCCACGCTTCCAGTAATATCACACCGTAACAAGCACTGAGGAAATGTAGTTCTAAGAAACAACAACAAATGTATGTAGCCTCCAGCGTGATTCTTTACATAGCTGTGGTCACAGGAAATCTTTATACTGTAGCCGTCCTGCTCAGCACGCAGTATATGGACAGAAACACTCCAAATTTAAAGAAAAACAGCCTCTGTTATTGGGCAATAATACTCAGAGCTAGCGAAAACACAAAGGGGATTTTTTAAAGTGCTACTGGCAACCGCAGCATAACAAACTGAATTGTACAGATTGTGGGGTACAATTTTAAGGGTGGGATATTTCGGTCCGGCCCGCAAGACGCTGCACCAGGCGTCCAGTCGTTGAAGTTTTTTTTAAATAAGACAGGCTGGCGTAAAGCTGCAATTGTGTTTTATGCAGTTAGACAACAAGCGGACTGTTTTTAGACCTCGTGGGATTCTGAGGATTGTGGGAAACCGGACTGTTATCTGATTCAGAATCAGATTGTCTTTATCAGACGAACTGCTTCCTCTGTAAAGACTTTCTGTAGAGAAAGTGGTTCAGTGGAGTCACCCACAGCACTGTGTGAACATCAGAACATCATATTAGTGGTCGACCAACACGGAATTATCAATAACTCAGAGTGTGTTGCCACTACAAAGCATGATAATATGCAAATATACAATAACGCAAATATACTTCCGTTTACGCTCAAAGGAGTTTTTTGTTTACAAAATGCAGACAAACATTGTTCAATTGTGACTAGAATTAGTTATTATTTTGTTAAGGATAATAAAAAGGATAGTAAAAGCAAATCAACACGCCTTTAACAGTCTTATATCAATAAAATATGAAAATAGTTACAAAAAATTTGATGCGTTTGAACTTGCACTGTATGTAAAAAACACACTCGCTTAATAATGACACTGAAATCTAGCGATCATTTTTGCTAATGCTACCAAAATGACTAAACATTGGCTAGTCGAATCTGCCCACAATATGACTGTGTCTTGATTCTGGTCTGATATAAATGGATCCTGATGCTGGATCTGTATTTGTCTAATATCACTTTTTCTACATCGTCCTGTAGTGTGTGTGTGTGTCTGTGTAGTGAAAGCTAATCCAGTAAATGTGAAGGTGCCGGCCATTCGACACACAAACAAGCCTTAAGCTTTATTACCGTGGGCAAAGATTTATTCACAGCCTTTTTTTCTTTTTGATTAAAAATGTCTCCCGCACATGTTGATTTATGAGTGCGAGGGAGAGTGCGCGAGCGAGCGAGAGAGAGAGGGAGAGAGGCAAAATGGATGACATCATGCAGTTGGCAAGCGCGCGCAGAGGTGACATCTACCGGCTTCGTGTGTGTCTAAATAAAAGCCAGAGTGAGCGAGCGAGCAAGAGCGACAGAGACAGAGAGAGAGAGAGAGTGTGCTCAGCTGTACAAGAGGGCGACCACAAGCCCACCTGCACTTTGTATGCATCTCTGGGTGGGCCGTGCGAGGCCATAAAACTGTTTTTTATGCAAACAAAGACGGGTTTAGAAAGTCAGGGAGGGGTCGCATTTCCAGTCAACATCGGCGACCCGATATTTACTTTCTTAATACGGGTTCCTTTATTCCCCGCGCCGTACGCTATTCCAAAACAGAACGCGTCTGCCTTTGTAATCTTTCATCTAAATGTAATAACTTGCTCTGCCTCTGAAAAAAATAAAAACTTTCCCTTTCGGCTGACGTCAGCGAAGCTGTGCAGACAAAAGCAGTTTTGGACAATGTGTTCGGCTACTGTTGTCTTTAATGCAGCTTTACAAGAATCGTAGCGATTGTTAACGCCCTAATTCAATGTCGGTTGATGACAAGGGCAATAACAGAACAAGCAACAGATTTAATAGACTATATATTTACATTTAGTCATTTAGCCGACGCTTTTATCCAAAGCGACTTACAAATGATTTATGTTTATATATAAAATACAAACACGGAAATGTTCTGACGGTGAATTTGACCTTCAGAGAATTTTGTTTCTAAAAAAATAGCGAGACGCTTCCGTTATGTGACGGACGTAACGCAAACGTAAATAAAACGCCCATCCCCAGCTGGCTGTGTCGTACCACAACCTGACGAGACAGTAATTAGAGATCAGAGACTGTGAGAATACAGTAACAACATCACAGCCCATCAGAAGGCTCTGTAAGGAGGAGGGGCGCAGGATTGTGTGGCCAGGGGTTTGGAGGTGTGTAGTGATTAGAGCTTTGAGACCGTGAGGCGTGATGCGCACTGCTTAGTAAACATCCACGATCACAACAGCTCTTACACAAGGATGAAAAGTACAGTAAGCACAGCTCAAACGTGCAACAGCCAGCCGTCACTGTAAACATAGAGATGAGTGGATTTATTGTGAGAGATACTATTTCCTTTGCTTAGAATAGGACAGGCAGCATGCGTCAGAGAGAAATTACAAGTGGGGTCTCTGTAATATCCAAATCTCCCTGACAGACTTGAATCTCCTCAAATTTTTAACCTCACAAAATGACTCCAGCGGTCTCATTTGTGTCTCGGCTAGAGTTTCAGTAGAAATCTCATCTACTAAAAAGTCTCAAACTGTGCTCGGATTGGCCAGGAAAGTCAAAAGAACTTTTTGAGCTAACGCGCCATATTTGTGTCACACTCTTACCGTAGATCAACGGTGAGCAAACAAACTCTACACGAGCACGTCACACAAGCTACAACACAAACACAAAACACACGTCAGGTCCCCAGAGCTGGGAAAGAGCAATCTCAGAGCAACAAAACCTTCCTTTCCTCAGGGAAAGACAGAACAGCGAGAGAGGGAGAGAGAGAGAGAGAGAGAGAGAGGGAGAGAGAAAGAGAGAGAAAGAGAGAGAGTGCGAGAGCGCTGAGGGTTGTTGTAAAATGTGTATAAATGTTCTTGGAAAAGGATGCATACTAACTGAATACCCACATAAATAGACATTCATTGGATTGCTTCTTCTGGGTCGCACCATAAAACCAACAAATGGAAGAACAGAACAATGTCAGGCAAACAAAGCCGTGCTGTATCTGAGCGTGGCCCATTCTCACGTTATCTCTCTCTCTCCTGAATTACACCTATTTTAGGGCCGAAAGCAGCAGGGGAGGCTTTACGCCCCGTTTCGCACCCTCCTCTCTTTACCTCACTCCACTCTTTTGTTTTGTTTTCCTAATGCGTCTCTAAATCCATCTTAGGGGTGAAATGGTGCGGAACAAATCCTGACTTCAAGCCTTGAAAATTAAAAGACAGCAGCGAGACCCTCCACTCCTGTCGATGAGGAGATATACACGCATAAAGAGTAAATATCCGCGTATGCGGCAGTTTCGCACGACGCGTCTCTCCAGGCGTCGGTACATTCCGAAAGCTTTACTCTTAATCTTAAACTTAATCTTAAACTTGAGTTTAGGCTAAGTCTGGGTTGAGTTTAGGCTTACATAAGGCCAGAGAGCCGGTGAGCAGCGGGGACAGCAGCAGGGCGCTCACGGAGAGCAGGGTGGGCAGGTGCCCGGCTGGCAACATTCTGCGGATGACCTTTGACCTGGCTGGACAGCCGCGGCCCCACAAGCTGGAGACGGGGGGTCTGCACGCTGGACGTTTGGCACTCTGGAAGAGAAAGGAGAACCGTGATGAGTAATGCAAACAAAACACAAAACACATCTCGCATGTTCACATCACTTCCCCGTCAACCATCAAATGCATACACCCGCGCAAGCTGCAGTTCGCATCCCCCGAGTTAGCCTGTCTGCACGCCCGCAGACTCGCAATTAACGGTTTTACACAACTCATAATTAGTCGGGTTTTATCGCCGGATCTCGTCATTATTTACTTATCCGCCCATCTTGTAATTACAAAGACACTCATCAATATTTCAGGCGACGTCTCTTTGTTTTAGCCAAATTGCGATTAATCCCCGCGCTCTGCCTCTGGAGTTGACTGCCGGTTGCTGTGTCTCGCGCACGCGGGGCGGAAACCCAACGAACGTGTTTATAAAGCATTTAATTAAAGATGGCAGGAACATCAGATGGCGAGATGGCAAGAGACGAGCGAACATGTGTAGCTGCGTTCGGAGAGCTCGAGTTATGATTAAAGGGGCTGTTGACATTAGCATTCCAACTTCGTAAACGGCGAACCTACGAGGACCTGG